>VDFB02351662.1:0-62208 GCA_007258455.2 Sequoia sempervirens
CTCCACCCTCTTCTCTCTCCCCCCATTTGTTGATCCTCCTCTACCTATATCTCTCCCTCTCTCTTCCAATAAATATCTATCTCTTCCTCTCTTTATCTCCCCCTTTTCTCCCTCCCTCTCTCCATCTCTATTTGTCTCTCTATATCTCTTTCCCTCTCCCCCTCTCTATATCTCCTTATACCTATATCTCTCTATCCCTCCCTCTCCCTCCCCCTCTTCCTCTATCTCTCTCTCTCTCTCCCCCTATCTTTATCTATTTGTATCTTTGTTCCTTTATTTTCTATATTCATCTCTACTGAGTTATCTTCCTCTCACCCTTTCTATCTCTAAATATGTCCTCTCTATCCATTCCTCTCCATCTCTCTCTCTCCAACTCCATCTTCCTATACCTATATATCTATAACTCTTTGTCTCTCTCTATCTCACCATATTTCTTTTTCCATCTATCCCTCTATCTCTATCTCGTTATCTCTTCATCTCTCTACCCCAATATCCCCTATCTCTACCTCTTTCTATATATTACTTCCTAACTCTATCTTTATCTTTCTATCTCTCCCTGTCTCCCCCTCTCTATACATTTATTTTGTCTATCTCTATCTATCCATCTCTCTTCTCTCTTTATCTCTCCTTCTCCTTCTCTCCATATTCCTCTTCTTCTCCATCTCCATCTTCATCTTCATCTCCATCTCTATCTCTATCTCCTTACTCCTTCTCTTTGTCTCTCTCTCACTCTTCCTCCCCTCTCTCTTTGTTTCTATGCCTAGCTCTCCCTCTCTCCCTCTCTCACTCTCTGTCTATTGCAAACATAACATTAACCTATTGGTAATGAAGCTTGATAATCTTACTAATTTAGATGTTTTATTAAGGTCATGTTTGGATCCCTATAAGTGAATGCAAAAGTTGATTTATTCTAGAAATGAAATCCATTTGGAGTATTTGAGATTGTAAGTATTTTCAAGGATTAGTGTTGTATAAATATATTTTTTGAAGGATCTTGCATCATAACATATTTGAATAAGTATACATTTTCCATATTAACTTAGTCGTTTAAGGCAAGGTTATGCAAGGAAATATTTTTAATTCTAGCTTTGCTAGCCACTTTACTCCTCCTGGCTAGGTCCCAATGAACCAAAGATATTTTTAGCCTCATTAGATCCATTCTATAGGAATTTATTCTTAATTAATTTCATCCAAGTTGTATGGAACATTTTTTGTTAGCTGAAGACAAAACATGGTGTATATTGGAATTTCAACCAAAACTACCTTTATTATTGTGATTATGCCAACCCATGTAAGCCAACTTCCTTTCCAAGTAGAGGCCTTAGTTTTGCATGTATCAATAATGTTATTACATAGAGGAGATCTAATAACACCTTTGAATAGGGATCACCAAGATATTTTCATGGAATGAATCGATATTAAAACCTAGGAGCTCAATAATCCTTTTTTGAATAGGATTCTTTATGTGAAAGAAATGAATTCTTACTTGTTCTCTATTTAGTAGTTATCTAGAGGTTGTGACATAATTTTCCAAAGTTTATTTTATTTCCCTAGCTTCATCCATATTCACTTCACAAGGATCATGTCATCCAAAAAATTGTAGGATTTGAGAAATACAAATCCACAGAACCCAAAGAACACCTGCATGCAAGAAACTTGTCACAGAGAAAGAGAGAACAAAACAAGGGTTTTGGCTCTGACAATGTGCAAGATGTATTATTAGAGAAAAATGAATCAAGAAGAGAATACAATACAAGAGATCAATCCTTATAAAGGAGATCAACACCAAAAGGAAAACCTAACCCTAAGGTGAGTGCATTTAATAATTAATATTAATTATTAAATGACTAATATGTGTGCATAAAGTGAAATCTTAAGAGGAGAGTAAAGTTAATTAATTACTTTACTCTAACACCCCCCCTTAAGATGAGCTACAATGCAGCTACAAACAATGCAGAAGAAAGCAAAGGAACTACAATGCAATAGAGGGTCCTGACAACATGGCTTGATCAGGTACCCGAATACAACAAAATCTCCATAAAGCGGAGTAAAGGAGAAAACCCAGTGGGAAAAAACTCCTCTCCAAAAAGAGATAAAGAAATATGCTGAAAAAAACATGAAGGAAGGAAGGCCTCATTGAGACCCCCCAAGGACAACTTCCTTCACCCCAAGCATGGAGCACAACTGAAGATAGCGCAGGGATGCCAAAGGTTTAGTGAAGATGTTTGCAACCTGCTCCTCTATAGGAATGTACTCCAAGATGAGAGAACCATCCTGAATCAACTACCTAATGAAGTGCATGTGGATTTCAATGTGCTTTGTCCGTTGATGCTCCACTGGGTTGCGAGAAATGTGAATGGCACTCTGATTGTCACACCAAAGAATAGTGGGACTATCTGGAGGAAACCCAAACTCTGTCATCAACTGCTGAAGCCATAAAACCTCCTGACTAGCTAACACTACTGCACGGTACTCAGTCTTTGTAGATGATAATGCAATAGCAGACTGCTTCTTGCAAGACCATGTGATAGGACCAGAACCAAGGCAAAAAATAAAGCCAGAAGTAGACTTCCGATCATTGACATCACCAGCCCAATCGGAGTCAGTGAAGCCAATGATGTGAGGGGATCCTGAAGTGTAGTGAATGCCATAATGAGTGGTGCCCCGAATGTACCTTAAATACATTTGGCTGCTTGCCAATGGCTCTCATGAGGATCATGGGAAAACTGAGAGACAAGGCCAACCACAAAGGAAAGATCAGGATAAGAATGTGTCAAGTACAACAAACTGCCAACCAACTACCTGTATAAAGTGGGGTCTACTGAAGGAGTAGAGCAAGTGGAAGACAAAACAACACCTAATTAAAATGGAGTGGGGGAAGACTTGCAATCAAGCATGCCAAATCACTGAAGCATATAAAGAGCATACTTCTCCTGAAATATGGAAATCCCATCCGAAGACTGAATAACCTGAAGACCCAAAAAGAAGTGCAAGAGACTAAGATCTATCATCTCAAACTGCTCCATCAAAGCTCTCTGAACACTTTAAATCATGGAGGATGAGCTACTTGTAAGGAGGAGATCATCTACATATAGAACAAGAATCAAAAGATCACCCTCCTGACGCTAAATATATACTGTGTGATCGGAATGACAGCGTGTGAAGTGAGAGGAAAGCAAGAAAGAGTCCATCTTCTCATACCAAGCCCAAGGGGCTTGTTTGAGACCATACAATGAATGTCGAAGTCTGCAAACAAAAGAAGTGTCCTACACAAAGCCCTGAGGTTGCTCCATATAGATCTCCTCATGTAGGTCTCCATGCAAGAAGACACTCTTCACATCCATCTAAAACACTATCCATCCCGGTGAAGTTGCAAGTGAAAGTACCAAGCGTATAGAATTCATCTTGGCGACAGGAGAAAAGGTCTCAGAGTAGTCAATACCCTCTACCTAAGAAAACCCCTTCGCAACAAGACGTGCCTTATACTTATCAATAGAACCATCTGCAGCATACTTGGTATAGTACACCCACTTGCACCGAACCAACTTTCTTCCCTTAGGAAGATGACAAAGATCCCAAGTATGTTTCTTCATCAAAGAAGAATACTCCTCATCCATAGCCCTATCCCACTCAAGGTGACCTTTCGCCTCTAAAAACTTTTGAGGATCATCCGAAATGGCATGACTCAAAAGACTAGAACCAGATGTCTGAGCACGAGTACAATGAGTATCTGAAGGATCACCTACCAAAGAACCAACTGCATCAATAGTGACACAGGCCCACCTAGGCAAAGACGGAGCAACTAGTGGTGGTGGAGATGGTGGATCATCATTTACATCATCCTCAAGAGATAAGTAGTCCTCAAGAGATGAAGAGGGTGGAGTGGGAAATGAAGGAGAAGCTGGTGATGGAGAATCCATTTGAGGATAGCGCTCATCAAACTGGACATCCCGCCAAAACAAGACCTCTCTAGAATCAGGATCAAACAACTTGTATGCATTAACATCCTCACAGTAGCCAACATATATAAGTGGTCGGCTCTTCCTCTCCATGAATCTATGCTGAGCATCACAAATAAATGCCCAAGCCTCACTACCAAAAACTTAGAATGTAGAAACATCAGGCTTGACATGGGTCCAAGCCTCCTTAGGAGTCATATGTCGCAATGCCTTATGAGGCATCCGATTCTGAATATAATTGGCACAATTGACTGCCTTCGCCTAGAATGAAGAACTCATAGCTCGAGACTATATCATATAATTTTTCATCTCCCGTAAGGTTCTGTTCTTTCTCTCAACGACACCATTCTGCTGAGGGGTGTAAGGGACTATAAACTGATGTTATAAACCATGCTCAATGCAAAAATCTGTAAAAGCCTGATTAACATATTCCCCCCCATTATCTGTGCGTATCCTCCTGATAGAAAGTCCAGATTGCTTCTCCACAAATGTCTTAAAAATCTTGAATGAGTCAAAGACATCAGACTTGTACTTAAGAAAGTACACCCATGTATGTATGGAGAAATCATCAATAAAAGTGAGCACATAGTAGGCCCCTGAAAAGGAAGGAGTCAGAAAGGACATAAGATCACTGTGTACCAACTCTAGGGGTGCCCTAGCATAAGTGGCTCAACCCTTAGGAAAAGGATCTCGATGATGTTTGCCAAGAACACAACCTCGACATGCACCATCAGTACAAGAAATCTATGGGAGCCCAATCACAAGTGCTTGAGTACTCATCTGCTGTAGATATTTGTAATTGACATGGCCAAAACGCTCATGCCAAAGCCTGCTCACTGAATTTGCATGTGCTATAAGAGAGGAACCAACAGTGTCTGAACTCTCAAAGCCATCAAATTTGTATAAGTGTGATGTAGAATCCACACTCCCAGTAGCCACAACCAAGTCAGGATCATGAAGGTCTCTAATAACCACATCATGTGGTGAGAACTCAATTGTCTTACCAGAGCCAGAGTGGCAAATCTAATAAACAAATAGAAGGTTTGTCGAAATGTCAGGAACCAAAAGCACATCCTGTAGACAACCACCATCCAATGAAATAGTACCTGAACCCTGAACTGAAAGTTGTGCTGAGTCACCAACTACAATATGTCTAGTGCCTGTAGGGGAAAGAGTGATACCAAATCCTCTCTATGTGTCATATGGTGAGAGGCACCAGAATCTAGAATCTAAGTGGATTCTGAGGACAATGCTCATGTAGAAAGAGCATGACCTTTCCCTGTGGGCTGTGAAGGAGGCTGAGGTGCACTGATATTATGCTGTTGCATGGCTTCCTCCAAAGCCTCTAAATGTTTCCAACACCTGGAAACTAGATGTCCTTCCTTGCCACAAAAACTGCAAGGATCACCAGATTTCTTCTTAGTCTTGGAGGAAGACTCACCAGACTTCGAAGATTTGCCCTGTTTAGAATTGAACTGTGGTTTTGAATCAAACTTAGGTGGTGGCTTGGAGGGATTCTCACTAGGCCCTGAATCTTTCTTAGGCTTTGGTTTCTACTTTTGTTTTCCTTTGGAGGACTGGGCTACCAATGCTTGGTTTTGTGAACCTGAAAGTGAATCCAACTGCTTGAGCTTGGCTTGCTCACGAGTTAGATGATCACAAAAGACCTCAAAAGAAGGCATGACATGTCGAGCACCCAAGGCATCCATGGTGGAATAGAAGGTCGAAGAGAAGATCTGAAATGGACCCTGAAGCTTGGAGAGAATTAGGAAGATGCACTCTGTATCAGTCTTAACTTTTCCACAACCCTGCAAGATAGATCTTTGTTGTTTGAACTTCATCAGAAAGTCCTCAATGGAGGGAAATGAATCAGGTACCAAAGAAGTTAACATAGCCTCAAGCTGCAAAGCTCTGAACTGATTGACAGTACTAAAAAGTCCATCAAACTTGGTCCAAATGGCTGGAGGAGTGAGACAACCATCAATATGAAACAAGAGACTGTCAGAAATGTGTAAAGCCATCAATCCCATAGCCTGATCCATATTATTCATGTGTTGCATAACCTCAAAGGCACGAGTCAACTAAGTCTAAACCTCATCCAAACAGGACCATAACCCTCGAGATTGGAGAAGAGTCATCATGTGACCCTTCCAAGTGTGATAATTATGCGGTGTGAGAGGTTCAATAGATTTATCAGCCATCCTGTGAACTGTGCCTCAATTGCTCTGAATTTTTTTTTAATTATTATTTAGTGGTCTTTTAGAACTAGATAGAAGATGCAGAATGGGTTTGTTTGTTTTGTTTTGGTGTTTTTAGATTCTAGTTTTCTGATGTAAATGATAGAAAGCAAGAAAAAACACCCCCCCACAATGCAAAAAACTAATCCGCAGTACAAATTGAAAGCCAAAAAATGATAGAAAGCAGTAATTGGTTGAGACAAATCTCTATGTACCTGAAGAATTTACTAATAAAATAGACTGCAGATCTGAAAAGAGCACAAAAACACCTTTCTGATGCCTATTTGATTGCACAAAATGGAGTTGGGACACAAAAGATACGCCCCCAGGAGTGAAAAACACAAGTTCTAACTTTAACTGGCAAAAAAGACTGCAAAATGGCAAAATCAGAAAAAATAACCAGCATGACTGGAACGCCGCCGGAACCAAATTTTTGGCGATATCTCATTTTCACAAAACGGAGATCGTATGCAAAATTTACGCCCAATTTCATGCAAGCAGCTCCAAATTGTCCAATAGACCCTCTAGGCCCTCAGGGACTTAAAAAAAGAGGCCCCTAGTCGCGTGGGAGGACTAGGGGGCTAAGGCTCTCGGCAAAGCCTCTGGTCCCTAATAGAACTAGGGCTGGGGGCTACAAGGGCCATGGGGGCTGAAGACTGAGAAACCCGTGGGGGCTGAAGGCTTAGTCACCACATGACTGCCGGCAAGGTCAAAGGGGCCAGTGAGAGGTGGAGCGGCGGTGGCTCCGCCTGAGCCTGCCACTAGGGGTGGTCGTCGGGCAGTGCAGGGGTGGCCGCTCGGTGGTTCCCTTTTTTGAACTGCAAGTGCATAAATTAAACCAAAAAATTGGTTTTTTTTTTTTTTAATTTTTTTGAAATTTCTGACCTCAATCTGTGTGCCCTGGGGCCGTATGACCTTGGGGCAAATTTTTTTTGCCTTCTGGTACAACTGTGTCCGAATCGGCTATATATTATATGAAAATAGGGGTTTTTGGACACTGTGAGCTCAACGGTGAGGTCCGTTTGGGCTCAAAGTGCTCCAAAAAAAAGAACCCCCTATTCCAAATAAAAGAAGACAAACACATATCTGATGCAACCAAAACCTAGATCTCTAAATCTTTCAAAAAATGAACAAGCTACAGAAGATCTGGCTCTGATACCATGTAGGATTTGAGAAATACAAATCCACATAACCCAAAGAACACCTGCATGCAAGAAACATGTCACAGAGAAAGAGAACAAAACAAGGGTTTTGGCTCTGACAATGTGCAAGATGTATTATCAGAGAAAAAATGAACCAAGAAGAGAATACAATACAAGAGATCAATCCTAATAAAGGAGATCAACACCAAAAGGAAAACCTAACCCTAAGGTGAGTGCATTTAATAATTAATATTAATTATTAAATGACTAATATGTGTGCATAAAGTGAAATCTTAATAGGAGAGTAAAGTTAATTAATTACTTTACTCTAACAAAAATGTTTCAATGTGTGATGGGTTCCACATTGCAAATAACCTATATTCCATTCCAATGACCAATTAAATGACTATTCTTCACTATCCTACCTAAATTTTCAACCATAATGACAAATAAGAATGGGGATAGAAGATTCACTTATCTCAATCCATTGGTGCTTTCAAATAAGCTACTTAGAATTATGTTAACAATGATAGAAAATCACATAGAAAAACACAAAAAAAAAACTATTGCAAGAACAAAATATAAAACCCAAATTTATTCATTACCAACATAAAAAATGTTAACTTACCCTATCATAGGCTTTAAAAATGTATAGTTTAATCATCATGCTCTTCTATTTAGAGATTTCAATGAAGTGTATACTTTTATTTGCAATTATGATACCTTCGAGATGTCTTGTTCATACATAAAACTACTTTGAGTTATGTAAATGATTCATGTTAGGATTGGTTTTAATATGTTGGCAATATTTTTTAAGATTATTTTATATAATGTATTGCATAATGATATTAGTCTAAAGTCAACAAATGAGGTGTAGTTCGTCTTCTTTGGAATGAAATTATTTAGGTATTTTCACAACTTCGTAAAACTCTCCACTATCACCTAGACCTCATGACCAATAAAATGCTAGTATTTGTGATAAAATAAATCCAAAAACACATTAGAGCTAGGGAATTTGTTTGGGTGCAATTGAATTTCCACTTATTTGACTTCTTTTTTAATTGTAGCTAGTAACATCATATTATCTATCTCAAAGACTATAGATGTCTTGGTATACATATTTGTTGCTATGATTATATCTCTAATATTGACCTTATTTTTTCAAAGAGTAGTGATAACTATACCAAAATTTAGAGATATTACTATAGAATAGCAGTCTTCCTCTACTTTTGAGAGGGGAAACTCCCTCATATGATAAAAGTTGGAGATTTTTTAGTATTTTATTTAGAAATACCAAAGGTAAATAGGGAAAATATGAATAAAAATAATTTATAGAAACCCTAGTTGAAGACACACAAATACCATTAGGGATTTCATAAACTATAAACATAAAGAAGATTCATCACAAAACAACATAATACACATTTTCAAATTTATATGATGAAAGAAAATAATAATAAGTATGTTATTGTAACAACAATGAAAAATGATATACAAACTCACACACTGTGAGATAGGCTATGTTAATGCACTCAAACAAAGATACCGATATTATGATTGCATTTTATTTGCACAAGTTGTATAGTTTGTAAGTGCTCCAAGAAATGACCAATGAATTTTATTATAATACAAAAAAATTACCTATTCAAATACAAAAAATAGGTAATAATAACACAAAAAACATACAAAACATAAGAATTAAATGCTTCATGTATTATGTCATTAAACTTACACAACTAAAAATAAAACCTTACTGTACAAAGTTTGAATCTAGAAAGCCATCTATTTTTCTCTCCTTCATGTTCAAAACAGAAAAAACTAAAATAAAATGGAACCCCTTTTACATTCGAAAACATTGCCTTTATATTGTTGCAACCCATAACTAACACATAACTATCACTTTTTAAGATTTTACAAAATGTTTTAAAATATTACAAAATCTTTTTTAATTATTAAAAAAAATGTTTTATAAACATTAATACAATTGACTTTATAATAAAAAATTGAGTCTTTGTGTAAAATACTATAACATCTAAGTAAAATCCTCCTCCATAGGTTGAGAGAGTGCTAGTAGAGGTTGGAAATTCAACATTACAACTGCCATTTTCATTTGCTTGAAAGTTTCTAAATATTATTCAACAAAACCATTATGGCATGCATCATGCAAATATTTCATTCCATTCGACCTTTTTTTTTTTAAGTATTCTTTTACACAGTAGGACAAAGCTTTTAAAGGTTGTGAAATCCAACCTTACTCAGGCCATTCACATTTGTCTGAAAGATTCAAAAGCCTTCTCAACAAGTCTATTTTGTTTATAATTATATCTTGCAAGCATGGTGTTCGAGGTGACAACATTTATGTGCAACAAACAACCCTTGCCAATGCTTTTGTATTTTCATTAGTTAGCTTGGTGTTGATTTCTTTTCCATCCAATTTTGTTGTTTCTACACCATCCTTGGCTTCACTTTGCAAATTTATCTTATTTACATTACAACCTGTCATTGACACACTGTAAACATAGTCCACCATTAATGGAATCCATGAATAAAATATTGGTATGAGATAGTTTATTAACTTGTAAATTATATTTCCTCACAAACATCAACCAGTTGCATTTGTAAGGGCTTCAAATACACAACTTCAAAGGTTAACTCTATGTAGTTTGAGAGAAGAAAGTCTTTCAAAACATGCCCTGATGAAGTTATACTTTCTTGTACAATTTTTGCATCTGCAAATGCTACTATATCAGAAGAGGCTAAGTCATGTCTTAGAAAATTTGCAGGCAATATTAGATAATATCTGACTCTTCTACTCTCCTAGTTCTCCCAGAATCTTAGAGAAATATGAGCAATCATTTATTTGGGGTACATTGTAATGGTGATTGGATCTGTTGTAGGCCAAGTAACTTTTGCTTCCCTTCAAAGCAATATCAACAACAATGTCTAGCTTTTGGTCCAATGTAACCACCTCCTTCATGAGCTCCTCCATTCTTGAAACTGGCAGAGGTTGTGAGATTGGAAGTTTACACCTGTGAAATGCTTGGGTACTAAGAATCTAATGGAATTATAGGCGACTACATCCCTTTGAAGACTTATGTGGAACAATTTGTGCCTTACCTATGTTTATACACTTTGTAAACATGTTTATCAGTGCAGTTGCAACTGTACTTTGGAGTTATAGAGATTGGGAGTGTTCATGAACAATTTGGGCAAATATGAAGTGGTGTAAGAGGAACAGGAGGTGAACCTTCAATTTTTTTTTGTTTCCCATTCAATTGCCAACAAAGTGAAGAAAAATTCTTATGATTAAAAAATGTTTGGGGTTCCTAATGTAAGGAAGCAAAGGTGCGTGGAATCGCTTCCTACGCTAATCTTGAGAGGATGATTATGCAAATTCAACTAACTATTATAGAGATTTCAATGGACAAATAAACATGCATAAATGAAATATCACAATAAACACATAACATAGTAATTACCATGGGGAAACCCTTCGGGGAGAAAAACCCCACCCTCCAAAACCCGCACAATGTATTATCAAATCAAGAAGATTACAATACACTTGCAATGCAAGTTCTTACAGGAGTGCATCACCACAACTCGAACTCAGACTCAAAGAGACTCCTTCTAGCACCCAGTCTTGCAAATTGAACTCAATGATACAAACACCTCCCCAAGCCCTCCTTTTATAGTGATTTACAACCTGGAAACCATTTGTGGTTTTACAAAACCATGGGCCAAAATCATGGGAAAAAAACCATGCCACATGTTACCCACTTGTCATTTGTAATTCTAAGATGGGAAAACAACCAAGTTAAAATAGCATTTTCGTCCATAAATTTGTCCTCTAGTTTAGACCCCCATAAAAGTCATATAATGAGTTGTTTATACTCTAAAAATAGCCCTCCTCTATTCTACTATAGACAAAGCACATTTTTAACAACTCATACACCTTTTTCTAACACATAAACATGTGGAGAACTACCACAAACAAATTCTAGAATTTTCTAGAAAAAGCTTGCAAGGTTGAGACACAATTCTCAACATTCTCCCACTTGTCGAACACCTTGCAAGAGTCAGGGGATCCAAAGTGTCATGGACTTAATTGCTAGGGGCTGAGAGCCCCATAGACTCTGAACACCATCTGAATTTCTCTGTGCTCATGGGCTTAGTTAATGCATTAGCAACATTCACCAAAGTCTCCACCTTCTCCAGCTTCACCTTGCCATCCTCGACCATATCTCTCACAAAATGATATTGTACATCAATGTGCTTGGTCCTGGCATGAAATGTCAGGTTCTTCGCTAGGTAGATTGCACTCTGACTGTCACTATAAATTGTCACTGCACCCTGTTTGAACTCTATATCTGAAACAATCTCTTTAGCTAGATGGCTTCCTTGCAAGCATGAGTAGATGCCATATACTCTGCCTCTGTAGCGGACAAAGTGACCACAACTTGTCGCTTGCTCATCCAACTGATTGGACCACCGAATAATGTAAACACATATGCACTGGTGGATCTTCTTTTATCAACATCACCAGCCCAGTCTGAATCCACGTAGCCTTGAATATCCAAGGAATGCTTGTTTCCTGTTCCATGGAAACATATAGAGTACTCTGAGGTACCCCGCAAGTATCTGAAAACTCTTTTTACTGCATCCTAATGTGCTCTTCCTGGATTAGACATGTAACGGGAAAGTACTCCCACTGCTTGGGCAATGTCTGGTCTTGTACAAACCATAACATACATCAAACTTCCAACAACACTTTGATATGGTACTCGACTCATCTCTTCCATCTCCAATGGGGATGTAGGACACTGTGAGCTAGAAAAGCTTTGTTCCCATAGTAACAGGAACACTCAATGGTCTGGAATCCTACATATTGAATCTTCTCATAATAGTACCAACATACTTACTCTGGCCTAGCCAAAGCTTTCTATTTTTCCTATCTCTTATAATCTCCATTCCCAGAATATGCCTTGCTGCACCAAGATCTTTCATTTCAAACTTTGTTGAGAGCTGAGATTTTAATTCTGCAATCAAACCTTTTCCTTTGCTAATAAATAACATGTCATCAATATATAAGGCAATAACCAGGAAATAATCACCATCAGACTTGTAATATATACAGTGATCAGATTTAGATCATACAAATCCCAAACTCAACACATATGTATCAAACTTGTGGTACCACATCCTAGGACTTTGTTTTAAACCATACAAGGATTTCTTCAACTTACAGACCAAATGACTTTTACCTTTCACCACAAAGTGCTTTGGCTATGTCATATAAATTTCTTCCTCCAAATCTCCATGAAGGAAAGTTGTTTTCACATCCATTTGCTCGATCTCTAGATCATAAGTTGCTACAATAGAAAGCAAAAAATGAATGGATGTCATTTTTGCTACAGGAGAAAAAATTTCACCATAATCAACTCCTGCAACCTGGGAGTAACCTTTTGCAACCAAACATGCTTTATACTTCTCAATGCTTCCATATGAACCCATCTTTCTTTTGAACACCCATTTACAACCAACAGGCTTTCGTCCTTCATGGAATGGTACAAGGTCCCATGTGTCATTCTTCTTAAGAGCTGCCATCTCTTCTTCCATGGCTATTTTCCAGGACTCTGAATCATTCATACCAAGAGCCTCTTCTACAGATCTCGGTTCATCAATATTAGCATTCAAAGCAAATATACACCTCCAATCATCAAGAGAATATCCATACCTTTATGGTGCTTTCCTTTGTCTACTAGACCTTCGAACAAGATCAGGTTCAGGTTCAGGTTCAGGTTCTCCCTCTTCCTCTGATGATTCAGAACTCGTAGAACTCTCCTCAACATCTTGTCTTTCTAAGGGCCTTGATTCACCTTTCTCAAGTGTAGTAGGCAGTTGAATCACATCTTTCTTTTCTTCCATCTGTTCTAGCTGCACTATAGCAGAAGAAGGCTTAGTTTCTCTAAAAATAACACTTCTGGAATAAAATACCTTTTGTGCAACAGGATCCCAAAGCTTGTATCCTTTCACACCATAACTATATCTGATGAAGATACATTTGACAACTTTTTTGTCCAATTTTGTTCGCTTCTCCTTTGGCACATGAGCATATGCCTCGCAACCAAACACTCTCAGATGTCTAAGTGAAGGATTGTGGCCCGACCATGCTTCCATTGGCATCTTATCAACAAGAGATAATGTAGGAGACCTGTTTATCAGGTAGCAGGCAGTGGCTATAGCTTCAGCCTAGAACTTTTGTTCTAGTCCAGCTCCACTCAACATACTCCTAGCCTTCTCCATCAATGTCCTGTTCATTCTTTCTGCAACTCCATTTTGTTGTGGAGAATACAGAGTTGTCTTCTCTCTTTTAATACCAAAATCTTTACAAAATGTGTCAAAATCATTAGAGCAATATTCACCACCATTATCAGTTCTCAAACACTTTATCTTCTTTCCAGTTTGCAACTCAACCATTGCTTTAAATTCTTTGAAATGACTGAAAACTTCAGCTTTACTCCTAAGAAAATAAACCCATGTTCTTCTACTGAAATCATCAATGAAAGAAACATCAACTGGACCAAATACATCTGAATGGATAAGATCCAAAATACATGAAGACTTATGAGGACTCGAGTAAAATTGAATACGATTTTGTTTACCATAGATACAATGCTCACAAAAATTGAACTCAAGATTGCAATCATTCAACCCATCAATAAGGTTTTTATTTTTCAAGGTCCGTAGACCCTTCTTACCTATGTGCCAAGTCTTTGGTGCCATAACATGGTCTTCTCTGCAGGAAAATTTGATTTGGTAGATAGAGCACCCTTGGGTACCCAAAAACCATGACCATCTGTTGAAAGAGAAACCCTCTCCTTCTCCAACAAAGTAGTCCTTTCACAATCTTATTAGAAGTACTATTGCACTCAATCGTGCATGCATAAGGCTGGTACAATGTACCCAATCTACTTCCTCTTGCTATTACCATAGCACCTCTCACCATTTTCACACTTGCTTCAGAAAACTATACAAGCACACCTGCATCTATTAGTTTGCTAACAGATAACAAATTTCTTGCTAGTCCTGGGATATGCAAGACACCATCAAATCTTCTAATTCTACCATCAGAAAATTTCACATGAATACTTCCACGGCCAACAATTTCAAGAACTGAGTTATCACCCAAATACACTTTACCACCATCAAAATTTTCATACTTAACCAGTTTCTATTAGGAGTCATGTGGAAAGATGCACCTGAGTCTATCAACCATGCATTGTCACCTGCATGAGTGGCCAAGGCTGCGATGAAAGTATCTCCATCTTCCTTCTCAGACTCAGAATCATAATCTTGCTTTTTCTTCTTCTTCTTCTTCTCCTCTTTGCAGTCCTTTTGGAAGTGTCCAAGTTTGCCACAATTCCAATAGATTGCCTTGGACTTACCAGGAGATTTTGATCTCCCCTTATTCTTGGACTTAGAACGGCCATGCTGCTTTTCGTTCTTGCCTCTTTCTTTTGGTCTTCCTTGAAACACTCAAAGCCTCTTTGGCATTCAGAGAGACTTTCCTTCTCATCTCCTTAGAAAGTAGAGAACCAACAAAATCCTGCATCTTCAAGACAGTTGAAGTTCTCCCTATGGCCATGACAAGGCTGTCCCATGAGTTTGGCAACAAACACAACAAAGTTTGGCACCATTCTTCTTCATCCATCTTAACCCCAACAGAGGTCAACTGAGTCACCAACATATTGAATGTTTCAAGATGCTCAGAAATTCATCCACCTTCTTCCATTCTCAAGGAATACAACTTCTTCCTCAAGAAAATCTTATTCACAAGTGATTTTGCTTGGTAGATCTCACTTAGCTTCTTCCAAAGCTTCTTTACAGTAGATTCTTCATGGACATTAATCAAAATTGAGTCTGCAAGACACAATCTGATGAGACCTTTAGCTTTTCTATCAGTCACATTATATTGTGTGGCTAAAGTCTGATCTGCGGGCCTCAGCGTATTCTCATCCACTGCATCCCATAGATCTTGATCAATCAACAGATCTTCCATCTTCAGCTTCCACATTTCAAAATTTGTGCCAAAAAAATTTTCTACATCAATTCTCCCCGATATGCTTGCCATGTTTGCAATCCTACAATACAGAAAAGAAAACCTTTGCACAAGCTCCCACTCAAACCTTGATTAGCTCAAAAAAAACCTATACCCAACAAATAGAACCAAAACTGACCAGGCTCTGATACCACTTGTAAGGAAGCAAAGGTGCACGGAATTGCTTCCTACGCTAATCTTGAGAGGACGATTATGCAAATTCAACTAACTATTACAGAGATTTCAATGGACAAATAAACATGCATAAATGAAATATCACAATAAACACATAACACAATAATTACCGCGGGGAAACCCTTCTGGGAGAAAAACTCCACCCTCCAAAACCCGCACAATGTATTATCAAATCAAGAAGATTATAATACACTTGCAATGCAAGTTCTTACAGGAGCGCATCACCACAACTCGAACTCAGACTCAGAGAGACTCCTTCTAGCACCCAGTCTTGCAAATTGAACTCAATGATACAAACACCTCCCCAAGCCCTCCTTTTATAGTGATTTACAACTTGGAAACCATTTGTGGTTTTACAAAACCATGGGAAAAACAACCATGCCACATGTTACCCACTTGTCATTTGTAATTCCAAGATGGGAAAACAACCAAGTTAAAATAGCATTTTCGTCCATAAATTTGTCCTCTAGTTTAGACCCCCATAAAAGTCATACAATGAGTTGTTTATACTCTAAAAATAGCCCTCCTCTATTCTACTATAGACAAGGCACATTTTTAACAACTCATACACCTTTTTCCAACACATAAACATGTGGAGAACTACCACAAACAAATTCTAGAATTTTATGGAAAAAGCTTGCAAGGTTGAGACACAATTCTCAACACCTAACTCATTAGGAACTTTTAAATGTTTTCAGAATTATAGGAATTCCTAGTGTTGACAGTTTATAGTGGAAATTGGATTTTGGATTTTACAATGCAACAAAGGGTAATGATAGAAATGCTAAGGGTTGTAGGCAACTATCATTTCCTTCAAACTTTGATTTTTCAAACCTTCTAGTGGGTTCACTAAAATGTTCTTGAATCCACTTAGCAAAAACTTTATAACATTTGTTCGACAAATGTGGTGAAAGATGTATAAATTTTGATTGAGAAAGTATTTTCTCTCAAAACCTTTCTATATTGTCAATAATGATGTCATAAAACCCCCCTGTTAGACCATTTTGCTCCAACTTTGATAAAATTCATGATTTAATTGTTTTTGGAAACCACCCGATGAAAACTTACAATTTTAATATCTCGCAAATTGGAAGACTTTTTCGTCTAAAAACTTGCAAAATTAGGTGAAATACTATCAGAAACATACTTGTAAAAGTATTTTGTACCATCTCTCATGGATTTTGAAATTTAATTATTTTTGCAAATATTGACAAATTAGATAACTACTCCAAGGATTTTGATTGAAGCAATGGATGATTTTTCTATGAAATGTCAAGATATTTAGCACTCGAGGATAATTGGATTATTTGTGACTAGGAGCCACTCAACACAAGAATTTGGATGCAAAGTTCTAAAAAATTAGCAAGTTCAAAATGATGTTAACAAAATGGAAGGTTGCCCAACAAGTCTTCCATATTGATGGGATTTGAAAATAAATTGACCTCTTCTTTGTGAATTTCATTGTTTGAGATTAATAGATGGCCATCAATAGATTGAGTATTCTCTATTTTATTTTAAAATTTTCAAATATTGGTGGCACTAGGGAAGAATTTTGTATTCATATCATCTTCTAGGAGCCATATTTCTCTAGATTTATCTTTCAAGTATACTTCTTCTCTAGCTAGAATTTTAGCATGGGTAGCCATGAACTCTATTTCTTTTAGATAACTTGCTTGAAACATCATAAAATAAACTACCTTTTCATTTAATTCTTGTTGGAAACATATGCCTCAATCTCACAGGCTGAAACCTCTAAGAGAGGAAAGTTGATGTGACATGCTTTGAGTCTGGCCGACTAGCAGCTTTGGATCTTGTGGTTTGTACAGGTCACCGAGACAATGTTTAAGTCATGCCGAAGAAGCTTATTGCTGTGACTTGTGACTATCATTGTAACCCTATGCCGAGTGGAGATCTTTGGACGACAGGCCATTCATATCGTATATCAGGGAGACCCTTGGCTGAAAGGCTTACTTCGGTGTGAGGTCCCAGCGATAGCTATTGTCTTGCCGACAACGTTTTCTATTGAAGTCTTCGGGGAGAGTCTTGGGTGTTCGGTAAGAAGTCTTACCGATAGGAATGTCTTGCCAATAGTATTTTTTTGGTGTCTTCGGGGTAACATGGAGGTTTCGCTATGATTTCCTAGCGACAGTTGGTTTGTCTCACCGATAGTATATACTTGGAGTAACATGCGATGGCTCGGTGTGATGTCTTGGCGAAAGACGTTTGTCTTGCCGATGTGAACACTCATGTCTATGTGACTTTGGAGCTTCGGTATGATGTCTCACTGAAAGTGATAAGTCTTGTTGACTGTTGAACGTCTTGGTATAGCATAAAGACTCGCTATGAGGTCTTGGCGACATGGCGAAGTCTTAGCTATAGCTCTCTGGACTCGATGTAACATCTTGGCGATAAGGATGACTCTTGGTGACATCGATGGTGAATCCTTTGGGCATCGAGGAGACACTTCTTGTGTCTCACTGACATGCCAACACAAGTTGATCACTTTGACCGAGAGAAGACCATCCTACGTGGTGAATCAATGGCCAATCAGAGGAGCCGAATGGGAACCGTTGGAAGACAATTTGTTGTGGTAGTTTTGAGAGGAAGCTCAGTAGATAGGAATGACATGAATATAGTCTAGAGTAGCAAATGATGTCTAGTTCGATGGATCAACGGATTGGTGTGTGGTTGTATGATCAGTGGCTGAATTCTATTATGTGAATACTGTAACGTGAATGTTCTGTAACAAGGTTGTTCATGGTGAATGTTGCTGTAAACTGACATCAAAAAGATAAGTCAGATATCTATATGTAATCTTTATTACTATAATACAAAGTGACTTCTCTTGGTGTGGTGGGTTTTTCTCCCATAAGGGTTTTCCCAAGTAAATTTGGTGTACATATGTGTTTGTCAAATACTCTATTTTTGTTATCTCTTTCATGTGCATCTTATTTGGACTGTAATTGTAAAATTTAAAAGGTATCTCTGCATTCTTCCTTAAGGTTTTGACATTAAGAGAGTTGCTTCCGCATCTAGCTTTCCTTACAAGTGGTATCAGATCTTGGCCAGTTGTGTTATCCTTGTGGGTAAATTAGGTTTTTTGTGTCAATTTATGTTCAGTGGAGTCTTGTAGAATTTTTTCAATTTCTAATTACAGAATGAGATGGCAAGCATGTCAAGAAAGATTGAAATAGAGAAGTTTAATGGCAGCAATTTTGAGTTGTGGAAACTTAAGATGGAAGATCTATTGGTTGATTGTGATCTTTGGATTGATGTGTCTAGAGTGAAGCCTATAGGCATGAAGCAAGAAGATTGGGACCTTGCATATAGAAAGTCTAAGGGGCTGATAAGGCTCTGTTTGGCAGACTCCATTCTTCTCAATGTGCATGAAGAGAAGACTACATCTTCCTTGTGGAAGAGACTGGCGTCTATTTATCAGGGGAAGTCCTTGGTGAATAAATTGTTCCCGAGGAAGAAGTTGTACACTTTGAGAATGCAGGAATGAGGTTCTATAGCTGATCATTTGAATGCATTCAACATGTTGATTGCATAGTTAACATCTGTTGGTGTGAATATTGATGAAGACGGTCATTGTATGCTAATATTGTGTTCTTTGCTATATTCATGGGATCACCTTGTGATGGCTATTGGGAGTACAACATCCAGTTTCAAGATGGAAGATGTTGTTGCTTCTTTGTTATCAGAAGAAATGAGAAGGAAATCTTCTAAGATGGTGAAGGAGGCCCTTGCTGTTAGAGGAAGGTCGAAAGAGAAAGACAAGAAGAAGGACAAGAAATCTAAATCAAAATCAGAGGAGAGATCAAAGTCTCCTGGCAAGAAGTCCAAGGTGAAGTGCTGGAACTGTGGGCAACCTGGTCATGTCTGAAAGGATTGTAAAGAGGAGGAGAAGAAGAAGAAGAAGTATTCTTCTGACAATGATTCTTCTCATAGTGATGCAAACGCCTTCATTGCAGCCTTGGCTACGCAGGCATTAGATGATGTCTGATTGATTGATTCTGGAGCATCTTTCCACATGACATCTCATAGAGACTAGTTTATGAAGTACAAAGAATATGATGGTGGAAAGGTGTACTTGGCAAGCGATTCAACTTTGGAAATTGTTGGCTGTAGAAGAGTCATAATTCAATTCCCTAATGGAAGAGTGAAGGGAATTAATGATGTAATGCATATACCAAGTTTGGCTCAAAACTTACTTTCTGTTAGTAAGTTGAATGATATTGGAGTGCAAGTCACGTTCTCTGGAAATGGCTGCAAGATGACTATAGGCTCAATGGTGCTAGCAAGGGGTGCTTGTATTGGTACCTTGTACAAGTTGGATGCACATGTTGTTCAATGCAATAGTGTCTCTGTAAAGTCACAAAGGGCTACTCATGGAGGAAAAGAGGGAAATGTTCCTAATTGTATAAACTCTATGGAAGTTAAACTTCTAGCAGAAAAGACTATGCTCTGGAATCATAGGCTAGGCCACATTGGAGAGAAAGGTTTAAAAACCTTGAAGAAAAAAAACCTTGTTGAGGGGCTTGAAGATTGTAACCTTGATTTTGAATTCTGTGAACACTGTATATATGGAAAACAACACCGTGTTTCATTTTATTCCAGTCCTCATAAATCTTCTAGTTTTCTAGATTATATTCATTCTGATGTATTTGGTCTAGTGAATGTTTCTTCTTTGTCTAAGTCAAGGTACTATGTATCGTTCATTGATGATTATTCGAGAAGAACATTTGTTTATTTTTTGAAAAGTAAATCAAAAGTGTTCAGTTGGTTTAATGAATTTAAGAACCTTGTAGAAAATCAGACTAGAAGAAAAATTAAATGCTTAAGGACTGATAATGGCGGTGAATTTTGTTCTAATTATTTCGAGAGGTATTGTAAAGACCATGGGATTAAAAGACATATGACTACACCTTATACTCCACAGCAAAATGGAGTTGTAGAAAGGTTCAATAGGATAGTGATGGAGAGAGCACGAAGTATGCTAAGTAGTGCTGGTTTGGAGGAGAAGTTCTAGGCTGAGGTTGTTGCTACTACATGTTACTTGATTAATCGTTCTCCAAATTATGCTCTTGTTGAGAAAACACCTTTGGAAGCGTGGTCTGGTAAGAAGCCCTCTTTAAGACATATTCGTGTTTTTAGTGTGAAGCATATGCTCATGTGTCATATGAGAAAAGATCTAAATTGGAGAACAAGGCTGTCAAATGTATTTTTATTGGCTATAGTGTGGCATAAAAGGATACAGGCTTTGGAGTCCTGATACAGAGAAGGTTGTATACAACGGAAGTGTAATCTTTCATGAGCAAAGCCTTCTACCTTGGATCTGTAGTTAGAGACAAATTCAAAAAATAATAAGGATGTAGTTGAAATTCCTCTAACACCAGATAAAGAGGAATTGAAAATTCACAATGTACTTGAAACTGAGGAGAGCTCAAGCAGTTCGAAAGTTCTAAGAAGAAGAAGAACCTCAGCCTCAGCAAGTGAGGAGGTTGACTCGTGAAAGAAAGCAACCTGATAGGTATGGGTTTTCTTTGATAGATTCTATTTGTGCCTATGCTTTAATTTCTAGCACTGATGAGCCTAGCACTATGAAAGAGGCATTTAGAATGTCTGATTCAGACACTTGGTTGGAAGCCATGAATGAAGAAATGGCATCATTAGAAAAGAATGAAACTTGGAGTTTGGTGCCCTTGCCTAAAGGCAGAAAAACTATTGGCTGCAAATGGGTATTTAAAAAGAAGATTGGTCTGGATGGTAGTGTGGAAAAATATAAGGCAAGGTTGGTTGCGAAGGGTTATTCCCAGGTAGAGGGAATTGATTATGGGGAAATTTTTTCTCCTGTAGCTAAGCTAAGATCTATCAGATTTCTTTTGTCACTTGCAGCAGTGTATGACTTAGAGGTCAAATAGATGGATGTGAAGACAACATTTCTTCATGGTGATCTTGAAGAAGAGATTTACATGTCCCAGCCTGAGCACTTTGTGGAGAAAGGTAAAGAGAAACTGGTTTGCAAGTTAAAGAAGTCTTTGTATGGGTTAAAACAATCACCTAGAATGTGGTACCATAAATTTGATACTTTTGTATTATCTTTGGGATTTGTAAGATCAAAATCTAATCATTGTTTCTATTACAAAGCTGAAAGTGATCACGTTATTATTATTGCTCTCTATGTTGATGATATGTTGTTCATAGACAATAGTAAGTTGATGATTTCTGATCTTAAGTCTCAGTTGCCTGCTAAGTTCAAAATGAAAGATCTTGGTGTAGCAAGGTATATTCTGGGGATGGAGATAACCAGGGACAAGAATAGTATAAAACTTTGGCTTAGTTAGAGTAAGTATATCAAGATTGTTCTAGAGAGATTTTGCATGAATAATTGCAAGCAACTAGTTGTTCCAGTCTTGCAGGGAATGGAGCTATCTGTTGAAGACTGTCCAAAATCTCCTACTAAGATGGAGGACATGACTAGTGTACCCTATGCTAGTGTGGTTGGCAGTCTTATGTATGCAATGGTTTGTACAAGGCTAGACATTGCCCAAGCAGTGGGAGTTCTTAGTCGGTTTATGGCTAATCCTGGAAGGACACATTAGGATGTTGTAAAGAGAGTTTTCAGATATTTGAAGGGCACTTTAGAGTTTGCTTTGTGTTACCATGGGAACTTGGTTGAATCACAGAGGACTCTCAATATTTGAGGATATGTGGATTCTGATTGGGCAGGGGACATTGACAGAAGGAGGTCCACCAGTGGATATACTTTCATGTTTAATGGTGGTGCAGTGAGTTGGATGAGTAAGTGACAGGCTGTAGTCACTTTGTACACTACAGAGGTTGAATACATGGCAGCTACACATGCTTGTAAAGAAGCAGTTTGGTTAAAACGTTTGTGTTCTAACATTGGTTTTGATGCAAGGCAAATAACTATTTTTTGTGACAGTCAAAGTGCAATTTGTCTCGCAAAGAATCCTACTTTCCATGCAAGGACAAAACATATAGATGTACAGTACCACTTTGTACGAGATATGGTGGAGGATGGAAAGGTCAGTTTGGAAAAATTTGATACTTTGGAGAATGTTGTAAATGCATTAACGAAGCTAGTGAGCATAGACAAGTTCAGGTGGTGTGTTAGTTCAATGGGCCTTAGTGCCCATGATTTTTCAGTAGTTTTGTTGTGCTCCTAAGGTACCTGTGTGATCTTCATCAAGTGGGAGATTTTTGGAAACATATGCCTCAATCTCACAGGCTGAAACCTTTAAGAGAGGCAAGTCGGTGTGACATGCTGTGAGTCTAGCCGACTAGCAGCTTTAGATCTTGTGGTTTGTACAGGTCGCCAAGACAATGTTTAAGTCATGTCGAAGAAGCCTATCACTGTGACTTGTGACTGTCATTGTAACCCTATGCTGAGTGGAGATCTCTGGCCGATAGGCCATTCATATCGTATATCGGGGAGATCCTTGTCTAAAAGGCTTACTTTGGTGTGAGGTCCCAGCGATAGCTATTGTCTCGCCGATAGCGTTTTCTGTTGAAGTCTTCGAGGAGAGTCTTGGGTGTTCGGTAAGAAGTCTTACCGATAGGAATGTCTCGTCGATAGAATTTGCTTGGTGTCTTCAGGGTAACATGGAGGTTTCGCTATGATCTCCTAGCGACAGTTGGTTTGTCTCACCAACAGTATATACTCGAAGTAACATGCGATGGCTTGGTGTGATGTCTTGGCGAAAGACGTTTGTCTTGCCAATGTGAACACTCATGTCTATGTGACTTTGGAGCTTCGGTATGATGTCTCACTGAAAGCAATAAGTCTTTCTGACTGTTGAACGTCTCGATATAACATAAAGGCTTGCTATGAGGTCTTGGCAACATGGCGAAGTCTTAGCGATAACTCTCTGGACTCGATGTAACATCTTGGTGATAAGGATGACTCTTGGTGACATCGATGGTGAAGCCTTTGGGCATCGGGGAGACACTTCTTGTGTCTCACCGACATGCCAACATAGGTTGATCGCTTTGACTGATAGAAGACCATTCTACGTGGTGAATCAATGGCCAATCAGAGGAGCTGAATGGGAACTGTTGGAAGACAGTTCGTTGTGGTAGTTCTGAGAGGAAGCTCGACAAACAAGAACGACATGAATATAGTCTGGAGTAGCAGATGATGTCCGGTTTGATGGATCAATGGATTGGTGTGTGGTTGTATGATCAGTGGCTGAATTCTATTATGTGAAGACTGTAACGTGAATGTTCTGTAACAAGGTTGTTCATGGTGAATGCTGCTGTAAACTGACATCAGAAAGATAAGTTAGATATCTATATGTAATCTTTATTACTGTAATACAAAGTGACTTCTCTTGGTGTGGTGGGTTTTTCTCTTGTAAGGGTTTTCCCACATAAATTTGGTGTTCATATGTGTTTGTCAAATACTCTGTTTATGTTATCTCATGCATCTTATTTGGACTGTAATTGTAAAATTTAAAAGGTATCTATGCATTCTTCCCTGAGGTTTTGACGTTAGGAGAGTTGCTTCTGCATCTAGCTTTCCATACAATTCTACTAATCTTGTTTGATTCATGACTTTTCCTAAAAGATAATTTTGAAGGAAGTTTTATTCCATTATTTTAACTTCACTTTTATATAATTTTCTTTGTTCATAAATATAAACATTCTAGTCCCCTTTTTATTTTATAAACTAGATATCCACTAGGAAAATAACAGATCCACTAATTCATCCCATTTGAACCACATTCTTTCAAATTTGGAGTAACATCTTATCATCAATCTGTCTTCCCCAATATGTAATTCCATAGGGAAATGATTAGAGCCTAAAATGGTTTTTTTTTATTCATGAACCTTTGTCATTTTCAACCAATGGGGAAAGAATAAAAACCTATCCAACCTTTCTAAGATGTTTGAGAATCCTTTCCTTCTATTGGCGCATATGAGCTATCCATTTGTGGGGATCACATCCAATACATCTAGAAATACTAAAAAAAGCTTCACTATTTGGGACTCATGAGTAATGCCCTCAATTTTTTTATTCAAATTCAAGATTGCATTAAAGTAACCACCCAAAATAAATTTGTTTAAACATTATGCTATGATATTCTATTATGTAACTCACACCATTTTTTTTCTTTTTCTTCTATTTTGACATGGCCATAAACATTGAGTAGTAAAAATAAAATATCACAAATAGAGCTATTTAGCTCATAGAGCATCTGACATGGATTTGAAAGAAGAGGAGCCATTGACACTCTATTGGGATTTCATAAGATATTGAGCCCATTAGTAGATCCATGTACTTCCATTCAAAGGCCAAACCATCCACAATAATAATTTATGAAGGATTTGACTTCAAGAGTATTCAAATTTATTTCTTGCACAAAGATAATAGCAAACAACATTAAATCGATTTGATGCTTGGTCATGCACTACTTGTTAGGGGCATTTAATCCTCTAACATTCCATTTGAAAATCTTCATTATTCTTTAAGGGAGATATTCCCTTCCTTAGATCTCAACATGTATGGGTTGACATATTCAATTGACCTTTCTCTAGCATGATTTCCTCCCTTCTTTTTTTGTCCTTCTTCCTTCTCCTTTTCTTTTCCATGCCTAAATTGTAATTTAGGATCTTTGATGTAGTTTGAGTGATGCAATGAGTATCTACAATGCCAATACCATCAAAATCAAAATCCTCTACTTTGGTCCACTAATCACCATCGACTTTCCACACCTCATCCAAATGAGGGGGACTTCATTGGGCTACATATAAGTGATGATTTGCATAGAAAAGGAACCAATAATGCTTGGATTAGGGTTGGGAGCAGATGGCAAGTTTGTGCTTTTCTCAAATTTATCTTCCTTCCTTTTTCAACCCATCATTTTGTAACTTTTGGGGGCTTTTTTTTTGGTATTGTACTTCACAATTATTTCATCTTCTACGAGAAGGTTTTATTTAAATCTCAATATCTATTGGTCAACAACACTCACTAGCCAAAGTGTTTATGGTGATCTCTTTTGGTATCACATGGATGAATGTTACACAAATTTTGGCATAAAGTAAGGAATTTCCTTTCAAGATATCCTCATCAATATTTAAGGTGACACCTAAGATATTTCCTATATTTTTGAGTCATGCCATAATCCAATATTCATACAATAGATTGTAAAGTTGGATCCAAATTGGCTCAATTAGAGGGAAGTAATCCAACGAATCAAATTTGGGAATCCACTTCTTAATGTACATAGTTGAGTTTTGCATTGACCATGGGATATGCTAGAGCATCAAATTTGAACCATTTTCACTTTCAAACTCAACATAAAAGAAGCCCTTCAAAAGAAAACATGGATTTGAACAAGACAACCAAGATTGAGAAATCCAATCTTTAAATTGCTTTCCATTAAATCTTCAACCATAGAATCTTATGATTATTGATCACTCTAGGAGAGTGGGCACAAACATGTCTTCAGATAAATCTATAGAGAATAGTAGGACTTTAGAAATAATATCAGTAGTTTTGGGCAACGAATTTAAGTTGAAAATTATATTTTGATTGTGAACTATGATTATTTTTCCTACTAAACACTATATATTCATAATTAATACATTTAATTTACCTACAACAACTAGATTAGATTCACATTCATATTCATAGTCAACTAAATCAAGAGGATCATTGACATTTGTTAATATCTTCATAAAGAAACATTGAAATTACTACTTCATTTCCCATGGTGAAACATATTCATCAATAATATTTTTATATTATAGAGTATCAAATCGTCCTCAATACAAGTGAAATATTATTTTTCCCTAATTGAATAAAAAGTGGCTTACTATGACCTATGATCATCACTTGATAAAGTCTTCTAATACCAATAATCATTTGGTAATTATATAAGTATCTAGAGTGATCAATATCTATAAACATAAAATTTAAAATTTTTAGCTGTCAAACATCCTTAAATGTACATGATATACACTTTCATAGATATATGTGTAAACTTATAAGATTTATCATTTAATTAGAGCTCAACTTGTTCAATATTTTTAAATTCCCAAAATATATTTTGGTGCATATTGATCCACTCTTTTCTTCATAGACTCCAAAGTGACTCTTGCACCACTCAAAAAAAATATTTGCACTTCATATGGTGTTACTTGCAAGTTCATGATGGTGAAGTGCACACTTGACATAAAATCTTGCTCTATCATAATCTCTTTTTTTAGGTCAACTCTAAAAAAATTCACAAAAACTTTATATTGTATCTAGCATTTTGTTGTTGAGTTAACAAGTTAAATATTTCTACATAGACAAATTCTCTTTTAAATAATTCACTCTTTGTTGTATCTATAAAATATCTTGGATGAAGAAACGTAGAATTATTTTCACCTGTTATTTGTATAGAGTCCCTCCTATTAGAGGAAACATGAGAGCATCCAATCCAATATGCAATTACTTGATTCTTCAAATCATCCATATTTATAACTTTTTGAGAAAGTTTATAAATACTTATTTAATTATTTTTTATTATTTCATCTAGTTTGTTTATCTTCACAATATATCTTTGAGTTATTTCTCTATATCCACATAGTATTTTTACAATCACATTCACTTGTCTTCTATTCAATAATATTTACTTGATATTGTAGTCATTAGTGTCTTATACACACTGATTAAATATTTAGTTCAACCCGATTTAAATAAAGTCCAACACTTATAATTTTTAAATTGCTATCTATTAAATATTTTCCCCTTATTATCAACTCCAAAATTGGGGTCATCTTCTTCAATTTGTACATAATTATGCTTCTCCAATTAGCTATTTTATTTTAAAAAATCATCCCATTTTTTTTAGTACAAATTTAATATATTGTAAAACAACATATATTTAGGTATAATCTTGCTAAAAAGAGTATCATCATCCATCTCAATTAAATTACATATTACAAAAAAATATATTATCAATTTCTTCTTCATGCACATTCTCTTTGACACCTCTTAACATTTTTTTCTTGAAGTTGTTCCTCAATAATTATAACTTGTTTTTCACCTTATTCTTAAGTTAACCATATGTAGCCAATAAGGTTAGATTTATTTTGATACATAGCTTTGATATATTCATTTTATTTTCCATCACAAGTTGTGTTGCAAATTAACTTGTAAATACATATACCCATGCATATAATTTAGATTTGTACATATTAAAATAATAAACCATATTATTTACACATTGCCCATTAACACTTGAATACTAGAGAAAATCTCATGTTACCTAAGCAAAACTTAGATACCCACAACCTAAAATCCAAACCTTAATAGCCTTAAATTTCACATTGTAAGTTAGGTCATAGATTTATCTCTTGGATATAAGACTTAAACTTGATACAAAAATCTCAAATAAACCTTCTATATCATAGCAAAAGTAAACGTTATAACATACTTCATAACTAAGTCAAAACTCCTTGAAACTTAGGTTTCAAACCTAAGTTACCATATAAATCATAATCCCTGTGGGGGTTTAAAGTTAATAACAAATGGTATAGTGTGTGTGTTTATAGAGTGCTAATAAACACCCCTAATTTCATTGAACCACCCCTCACATTTATGTTTTTGATCATATAGCCCATTGCATGCATTACTATAATTAAAATACCTCCTTATTTTCACCAAGTATCCTATATACTAATTTTTTAACTTTATATTTTATATCCTCTTATTATTTCAAAACCTATCAACCAAAGACTACCTACACCTAAATCTAACTCAAAACCAGCTCTAATATTTAAATATAAATAAAACAAGCACAAACAAGTATGTAACTATTTGAACAACACTGCCTTATTGACTTCCTGATCTTTAATTATAATTTTAATCCCTAACAACAAAACTTTTGAATGTATAAAGTAACAATAAAGATAAAGATAATATTGTTAGGGTGAAATGTATCGCAACCAAATAATGTGAGATTATGGATTAAGAGAGACACACTACAAGTAGTATTTTAGACCATACAAGTTGAGAGAGATATTCTTCTTAGAAAAAGATATTCCATATTATCCAAGAGGGAATACAACTTCAACATAAAAAACTTAAATGAACTATGATAAATATGCGATCCTACAAAAAACTTCAATATAAAGTAAATTTATGTATACAATCCTACCCTATTAGACTAACCCTACATAAATACCCCACTAGATTGACAAACTTCAAAATCTAAATTATAACTCAAAATATATTCAAATTTAATAACTCTAAATGCTAAATCATAAGTTACTCAACATGTACATATTAAATCCTCTAATTGTTGAAATCTATAACCATAAAAAAATAATATAAAATAATATTTTTTTTTTGTCTTTATCTCTTAGAAGAGTTCCTTATTACTCCATCATATCACCCCACTATTTGATATGCATGTATCTTCAATTTTTATGCCAAACCACCCAATAAAGTAGAGTGGTATTAAGAGACATGGTATTGAAAAGTCTCGGGTCTGTTTAATCCCTAGGTATTGGAGTTTAAGTCCTACTCACATCACTAGACTCTTTATAAGGAATCTAGTCTAGCAAAAAATGATAGATCACCAAAAGAAGAAAGAGGCTAAAGAGGTCATTGGAGTAAAGTCTAGAAGAAGATAGAAGAATGCCAAACAAAAATAATGACAAGATTTTTTTTAATCTCTTTATTGCTATGACCTCTATATCCCTCAAATGCACCTTGAGGGCACCACTTCCTAGGATACAAGATGATTACCATGATGAATGTCATGTTTTGGTGCACTATAGAGAGGGCTAGAAGAGAGAAATTTAGAAAAAAAATATCAATGACCACATCTTAGTTGAAATATTTTATTAAAAATGACATAAATTATTAAAAATAAATATTATATTTTATACAAATAAAATAGAATTTAATAAAATTCATACTTAGAAAAGTGTATTTTTTCATAGTGAAAGTGCCTTCATGAAATATTTCATAAAAAACTATTACTATAGGCAAAATTATTTAACTCAAAGCTTGAATTTTTATTTTTGGGTTTTTTAAAATAAAAAATTATATAGAAAAACCATTTCAGGTGGAACTTGATTTGAATAAGATTAAGGTTTTGGCCCAACCAATTTTGGATGAAACAAGTTTGATTGAGCTAGTCTCACTAGATATCGTTGAGCTAGTACCTTGCATGGTAATTTTGCTCCCCCTCCCCCCACTTTTTTTGTGAATTTAGTAAAACCCTAACTTCTAGTCTAGATTTCTCAAACTAGATATATTTTCCACGAAATTTAAGACTACCATTTGTTATGGATTGGAGCTTAGAATCATAAAATATGTTATGCTCTATATTTTAATTAATTTAATATTAATTTTTAAAAATTCAAGATTGATTGAAAATTCACAAAAATATAATTAAATTTATTTTAAAAATAAAAAATATGGTGCTTTAGGGAAGAAAAATCTCTAATAATGACATGATTTATTTTTGTTTATGATAAATAGTTTAGATCCAAATGGAGGATTGCTAAAACTATTACATTTTCAATAAACTTGACTTTAAAAATTCATAAAAAATATGTCTAAAATATTTTTTCCCATGCACACTAGTTATTCAAGTTAAGTGAGAAAATTTGAGATATTTTTTTTACTATAGTAAATATGGAAACTCATAGACCTTATTTTCTAAAGTTTTTTTCTACAATTACATTATTTTATGCAAATACAATTGAAAACTTGTAACCAAATATATATATATTTTAAATTACAACCATAAAATACTCAAAAAATTATACATTTCATTAGTTTATACCATTTTTAAAATTCAAAACATATGTCACTTTTAATGCTTTAAGTTAAAAAACTAGATTTTTTGTTGGCCATTCCAAGGGGCACAATTCTAAACTTTCATCCAAGGTGGAGGTTCTACTTCTTTTAATCTGTTTAAACTCCACACTATCCTTCTTATCTAGTCCAACTTGAACCTTTGGTTTATTATTTAGTGGTCTTCTCGGTCTTTGGTTATAGCTACACAATTGACTTCACATCCTTCTTTGACCACTCAACTATCACAAATTACTTGAATTTCTTAAAAATCGCATTTTGACTATAGAGAATTTTTCTAGCTTGATGATCCCAACAATTATACCATTTCACATTGATATCATAGTCAATGGAACTACATGGAATTATATTGAAATAAGATAGGAACATATTTTACATGAAAAATATAGTAAGGTGTATGTATTTGAGATGGAAATGGATCAAGAAAATAGATAATCAAATGTAACATATCTTCTTCCAAAACCTCACTTAATCATGATGCAAAATCAAAGGATGGAAACTATTCACAAGAAATTTGTGTTGCTTTGAGAGATGAAGTTGCAACTTTGATAGATATAGAGATGGACATGGATAATGAAAATGGGTAATCAAATGGTTTAAATGCTTTGATTGAAAATATATCTTATTTCAAAGTCTTAATTAATCATAATGTGAAATCAAAGGATGAAAACTATATACAAGATCTCATTGAAGAAGTTACTATTGATTTGGGACATGAAGTTTCTATCACGTCCTACTTAATTAGCCTAACTTAATCACTAAATTATTGTATCAATTGTTCAAATGAAGTTTTCTTCCTTTCCATTTATGAGAAAGCATTACGTCAGGCAATTAAAAATAAGTCAAAAGTTTTCTTTTTCTCAACACCCCCTTCAAAAGAGATCCAGATTTTGAATATATTGAAATTTAGGAAAGGTTCTCTTCTTTTCCTCTATCCTGGCATTCCATTAGATAAAGGACTAAGGAACTCTAAGCTATGGGATCCATTGAAATCTAAAATAGGGAAAAGTCTAAACTCATGGAAAGGGAAATGGCTGTCATGGGCAGATAGATTGGTTATGCTCCAAGCAGTGATATCAACGTTACCTATTTATCTTCTATCATACTTAGCCTTGTCAGCAGGAATGAATGCTTTCTTAGTTTAGAAAATGAGAAACTTCTTTTGGCAGAGCATAGGGGAAAAAAACAAAATTGCTCTTATAGCCTCGGATAAAATATGTAAGCCAAAATCTCTAGGAGGCATTGGCCTTAGAAGCCAAGACAAGCAAAATTAGGCCCTGGGAGCCAAACTTGTATGGAGGATGATAAAAGACCCACAATTGAGATGGGTTAAACTTATGCAAGCCAAGTATTCCAATAGATTAGTTTCAAGCGATATCATTAGAATTAGCAATCCACTGAAAGGTTCAAGAATTTGAAATTTTATCCTCAAGCGTAAGGCATTAGTTGTTGATTACTTATCTTGGGACGTCCATGATGGTCAGTCTTGCCTTTTCTGGGAAGATTCTTGGGGGGGGTTATCCAAGTTTAGACAACATTATATCATTAGAAAATACTAAGACCTTTCTTAAACAAAGTTGGGGAGACAAAGTCAGAGATTATGCTAACTTCCCTTATCGTGACCCGACCCTAGGCTAACAATCAAAAAGCTTGGATGGCCTTCCTATTCCTCAATGAGGCTCTTAAAGGATGCTATTAAGAATATACAGCTAGCTTTTAGAAGAGGAAAAGATGTATTAATGTGGGCAGCCTCCAAACTTGGTCAGCATAATGCTAAAGAAAGATATAAATTATTAGCAAGTCAAGATGAGAATAGGGATATGGGGATATCTTCTAAGCTTTTTTGGAGCAACAAAATTATACCAAAAGCAGGAATATTTTGCTGGTTAGTGACAAGAAAGAAAATCTTAACAGCTGAAAGGTTTAGGAAAATAGAATTTGAAGGCCCTTCAAGATGCACATTATGCAAAGCGCAAGAGGAAAACACTGATCATCTTCTTTTAACCTGTCTTTTCTCAGCAAAATGTTGGAGATGGCTTTGCGCGAAGCTGGGTTGGATTACAACACTCCCAAATGACATTATATCTCTATTTCAGGGTTGGCCAATTAGAAAAAAGGATGGTCTTCTGAGTTGTCTTTGGGAAATTAGCCCTTCAGTCTTGGTATGGGAAATTTGGAAAGAAAGAAACAAAAGAACTTTTGGTAATAAAGCTCCCTCTATAGAATCAATGCTTAATTTGGTAGAAAGCTCCATATTGGAGAACATAAATAGTAAGTTGGCCTTGAAACTTAACACTAAGGGTAATTTTACAGAATGGGATGGCAGAATAAGATTCAACTGGTCAGGTCTCAAAATTCCCCCTTTTCAGGAAATTATGATGATTCCTCTATTAAGAGAAAACATGCAGTTTGGTTTCCACCATACGAAGGTTGGCTGAAATTAAATTTTGATGGGGCTTCCAAAGGAAATTCTGGCCCTTTGGGAGCATATTGCATAATCAAAGATCACAAGGGGTTCACTATTGGTAAGATAGTAGTTCCTCTTCCAAAAGATACTAATAATATTGCAGAATTCAATGCATTATATCTCAAACTAATTGAATGTAAAAAGAGGAAAGTTATGAAACTTGAGATTGAAGGAGACTCAGCCATAACGGTCAATGCAATAAGATCAACAACGACTCCAAACTGGAGATTAAAAGCTCTTCTAGAAAAAATAATGACAATCTTATATTATTTTGAGTGCTACACCATCAACCAAATCTATAAGGAGGCAAACAAGGAGGTTGATGAGTTATCTAAGTTAGCAGTGGAAGGCTTCAAAGAAAATTGGTGGTTAGAAAATGATGGAAAATGTGGTTATTCTTAAATTCCTAAGTTATCGGTTCGGTTTTGGGTTCGGGTTCAGGTTCGAGAACCCAGTTCATTGGTTCGAAAAAATTTTTTTTGGGGTTGGGTTCGGTAATACAAAAACATATAAAAATAAAAAATATATACATATTTGCAGCAGTAATTAAGTTCATAATACACCACCATATTAATAGTCAAATAACATAGCAAAAATACACCACCACTTTATACTCAAAAGTCAAATGTCATGATATAGAATTATAAATTAAAGTTCAAACTTCAAACATAAAAATGTCAAGTGTTTACAATCAGCCATTAATAATTATTGATCATTGATCAATCTGAATCATATGGGTCATCAAAAAAAGCAGCATCATCAACATCATTAGATGCTACATTTTGTGTAGAACCACAAATAGCATTAGTGGCACTCGCACAAGCATTGCCACTAGCACTAACACTACTGCTCTCATGCTCAGTAGCTGCTTCAGGATGATAGTCATTATCAATATCAAATGCAGCTAAGTGACTTGTGGAAGCATCCAAGTCAAGTTGCTTTGGCTCAATATCCCACCTCCTTGTGTCTCCTTCTTTGTAGGAACTATGTTTGTGTCTAAGGAGGTGCAAGTTTGAATACACATACACCAAGTCCTTAGCCTTTTTTGAATGTAGCCTATTGTGTTTTATTGAGTGGATGAAGGAGTATGTGCTCCAATTCCTCTCAGAAGAGGATGAACTAGCAACCTATTTAAACCAAATTAAATTAATAAATAGTTAAGAGTTACAAAATTTAACTAAACAAAATTATTAATTAAAATTAAAATTACAAATATAAAACTTACTTGGGATAAAACTTTTATTGCAATAGGTTGGAGGTGCATGTATTCTTTCCCATGGAAGTACCACCAACTATGAGCATCCACCTTGCACTTGTCTCGAAGAGCATCCATATTTTGATCAACACTACCAGAGCATACAAAAGCCATGAACTTATCCCTCACTCGATCACGTTGGTCATGATCAGTGAAGATTCTACGAATTGCTTCCTTGTACCCTTGAGCCACTTCACCATCCCTATATGGAGCAACTCTTGATGAAGCAGAAAGTATCTCGAGACTATAATATTTGGGACTCAATGCAAAAGTGAGAAGATGCAAGGGAGTGGTCATTTTGTTCCATCTATCAACCATGATTTCCTGTAGCTCTTTGAAGAATTTTTCTTCAGGATCTTCCTCTTTTGCATTGATGATGGATCTCATCTTCTCAATCATTGAGTCGATACCATCATATACTTTGCCCAAACAAGGTCTATCCAAGTCAGTGTAACGGATCATGCTCAGTATGGGCTTGGTGAAACTGACGAGATACTCAACACGATCCCACCAACCATCATCTAGGATCCTTTGCTTGATCCTATTTTCCCTTTCATTGCTAGATTGCCTCCATACAACCCAATTAGGGCTGATTACCATGGCACATAGTGCCTCACGAACCTTTATAAGTCATCTCAACACAATTGTGTTGGAGGAAAAACGGGTCTCAACAACCTGTTTGAAAATCAAAATTAAAATTAAAATATAATTTAAATTTATAAAATCAAAATTTTAAAATTAAAATTAAAATAAAATTTTAAAATTTAAAAATATTGAGAATTAACTTACCTTCAACAACTCCAATTTTGAGAATTGTCTAAATATTCCTTGTGTCATATGGTGGCTGGTGACAAACATTTGGATGTCTTCACCCTCGGCATACACCTGTTTGATCCACTCAATTTTGGATCCAATTTTTTGTAGCATTAGATTGAGGGAGTGAACAACACAAGGTGTCAAAAAAATGTGTGGATACTTCTCCTCAACCAATAACCCAACAACCCTACAATTTTTGCCATTGTCGGTTACAACTTACACAACATTTTGATGGCCCACTTCTTCAATAGCTTGGAAAAGGATGTCAACAATAAATGGACCATCTTTCACTTGTCCTTCACAATCCATTGCTCTCAAAAACATTGCCCCTTTAGGGGACACAACAATAAGATTGATCAATGGGCAATTTCTTGCATATTTCCATCCATCAGAAACTATGGTCACCCCTGTTTCGATCCACGAATCCCTTATGGGCTTCAAAGAGTTTGCTACATGTTTCACCTCTTTCTCCAATAAGGTGCAACACACCTTCTGAAAACCTAGGCCCTTATACCCCTTTGGAGCCTCATTAATAGATTTCACCATTTTTTGCCAATATGGTGAACGAACAACATTGAATGCCAATCCATTGGCATAGACACATCTTGCTATGTCTTGATCAGCAATCTCTCTTGCCTCATTCTGAAATGAAGCTTCCAACGGTCCCTTAGATCTTTTATTTGAAGAGGGCATGGTTTGCTCTTGAGGGATGTCCATAAATGGATGGCTTTCTGTAGGTGGAAAATAAGAAGGTGGTGTAGGGGGTTTCATGGATCGAGATCCTTTCTTCAAAGGATGGCTTGTTTTACCACTGGTTGTTTTTTGGTCTGCCTTTTCTTACTCAGCAATATATTTCAACACTATATTTTTTGGAATGCCATCGTTGTTTTCACCTGGACAATTTTTGATGCATGTTTCAGGGATCCCGCACAAGTGCCCTTTTACTCGATTGTATGAGCTCGAGTATTGAACATGACAATGACTACAAATCCAAACATATCATCCACCACCTGGAAGTTGTTGAACCATTTCTACATATTTTCAAAGGGGAGAGGCTGGGTTTGTTTTGAAATGGGATTGGATTGAGCCTAAGGAGGTACCGATTGCCATTGTAATACGGAATAGTGAATACCTAAGGCACAACATATTGAAATTTTGGTATTGATTCATTGAATTTGAAACTAAAAGACTTATTTAATTTCAAAAAAATGAAAAAATTGAACATGTGTTATAGACATTTAGAAGAATGAAAAGTAAAACAAAACAATAACTAAAAAACAAAACAAAAGAGTTGAAGTTCACTTGTGAAAAAAATGTAAAAAAAATAATCAAAAAACTTCAAAAAACCTACCTCTTTTGAAGAAATATTGCTCTACGATTTTCTTAGCAACAAATAGACACTTACAAGTGCTTAGGAATAGCACAACAATCAACTTTGAACAATCTACGATCAACCTTCAAGTCTATTCCAGCTTGTGCAAGCAAAAGAGAAAGTTCAGCAATGGAGGCAAAAAATCCTTTTTTCTCATTCACAAATTGGTAAATGAGTAGCACTTTACCTATTTCATGTTTTAGAGGCAAGTATTAGGGTTAGAAGGAATAAAAAACTATTTAAAAGTCAAAAAAAGTCAAAAAAATATTTAAAAACAAAAAACGTGTTAAAAAATGTGCCTAGGCACGAAATTCTGCTCAGGTTCAAAATTTTTGAACCTTGTTCGGATCCATAGTCAGGGGTCTGAACCCTGGCCGAACCCACAGGTGGATTTGCAGACCCACAACGAATTTGGGTTGACTGGACCTGAATTCTGAACCTGAACCGAACCCGAATTGAACCCGGAGCCTGTAGGAGCAAATCCGGTAACATAGTTAAATCCCCTTGAGATGCTCGTCGCTCAACGTCTGAGGAAGAAGTAAATGGTTGAGGGTTTATGTTTTTGTTGTTCTTTTATAGACTGTTTAATATCTTCTTGTTGAAGATAGATTTAGGGCTATATGGAAAGAATGTTCAGAAACTGTTTTTAAGTGCAGCATTTGAAAGATTCATATAAACTGCAAATTATATGATACCAGATGTATTAATCTTGATTTATAAATATTTTTTTGCCTTGGCCTCTTATTTACAAAAAAAAATAAAAAATAAAATTGTTCAAATGAAAACAATTAAATATAGATAATTTGACAAATTGCATGCATCTCAAAACCATTACCCAAATTCATTGCAATCCCTATGACTGTTGCGTTTGTCTACGCTATGGGAGCTTGATTTATCTTCCGCTGGTGATTGGTTATGGCACATATATTGAAATCATTTCTAAATATAATGCCGTTTTCACTGCTTCTTTCCTACAGAAGGTAATTTGAAGTTTTTAGCTGCTCAGTTCTATTTTACCTCTTGTATTCAACCAAGAATTATATGAGTCCATTTCATTGCTCCCAATAATAAAGTTGAAAATGTCATATGGAGATCTTGGGATTTAACATTAGAAGATGAAATAAAAACACAAATTCCCATCTGTAACCAGAATTGCTATCAATAAGGCAGCTTTTGAGTATAAATCTGCTGACTGTTTAAAGAATGAGAGAATTGAGTGCAGTGAAAGTGGGAAAAGTAGTATGAGCTTGGCCAGCAGCAGTATGAGTGATGATACTGAGAGTATCTGTAGTAGTTTTAGCACTCTCCTTAACAAACCACACAAAGCTAATGATCCACGGTGGGAAGCTATTCAGTCTATTAAAGCTAGAGATGGTGAATTGGTTCAAGTCATTTCAGACTTCTTAAGCGCTTGGGATGTGGTGATATTGGAAATGTATACTTAATGATATTGGAAATGTTTTCTCCTTTTGCTCCCTGTCATTCTGATGATGGATCACGGAATGTGATCCAAAACGTTGATGGAAAAATCTTTAACATAATCAAATCCAGAAACAAACTTATACAGTAATGTATACTTAACAGAGTTAAGGGGAACCAATGTGTGTGTTTTTCTTTCAATAAAAGTAATGGATAAAGGATCACCGGAATGCCAGAAAGAATTGACTCAGAGGCCCAAGTTTTGGTAACCGTGGGAAAGTACTTTTAGCTTTTGAGGATAATGGATCATCTAAACTTGGTGTTCGATTTGAGAAGCCAATTCCAGAGGGGATTGACCTTGGAGGGCTATGTGAAGATGATCATGTTTTTTCTTTGCAATGCATGTGGCCTTCGGTTGGAAAGTTCTGCTGGGGAGGACATGGACAAGCTAGTTATTAATGCTCTTTTGAGTTTGTGACAAGTGAGTAAAAATGGTACTTTGATACTTTTTATTAAGGATGTTGTTACCGAGAATGAGTTTTGAAAAAAGGCTACATGAACGAAACAAAGAGGCTTCCTGAAGATGCGATTCCACCTAGTGATATTGAAGTTACCTTTGAGGACATTGGAGCTTTAGAAAATGTAAAAGATACACTTAAAGAGCTGGTGATGCTTCCTTTACAAAGACCTGAGCTGTTTTGTAAAGGACAGCTGACAAAGCCCTGCAAAGGTATTCTTCTCTTTGGTCCTCCAGGAACTGAGAAAACACTGCTTGTTAAAGCTATTGCAACAGAAGCTGGTGCAAATTTCATAGACATTTCAATGTCAAGCATTACATAAAAGTGGTTTGGTTTGGTGAAAAGTATGTCAAAGTTGTATTTTCACTAGCAAGTAAAATTTCTCCTAGTGTCATATGTTAGTAATTCTTTTGCTGCTGCTCATGAGCTTGATATGGTAGAGAGTGAAAATAAGTTGCAAAGGAAGAGTTAAAAGTTCTGAAATCGAAGCTCTCAGATATGGAAAGTGAATAATCAAGGATGGTCCATGAAGGACTTAGACAGTGTATCTTAACAGTGCAAATAGTTTAGGACAGTCCAATGACCTTGAGGATTGTCAAGTATTGATGATGCTTGACAGTGATAGAGATATATGGTAGTAAAGTTAATCATCACAGTGACCTTGATCTTCACAATGGACCGTGGTTGGTTATAGAGTATTACTAGCACATTGGAGGTTGAATTGAAGGCAGGCAACAATGAGATAGCTCTGTGACAATCATGCGAAAGTGATAGTTTTCTGAAGGACAACAAAGAAATGTGATATGGTTCATCTTCCCAAAGATCATAATTCGAATCAAATGGTGTGAGCAGTCTTGATTTTGTATGGCATCATGAAATCCCTGATCAAACAGGAAACATTGACAGGGACAATCCAAAATGATTAGGCACTTCTTATGAAGACCAAAAATTTGCATTATGTGAAAGATGGTTGTTCCAAAAGTCACCATGTTTTTCCCATAAGATGTTCGGGAGTAGTGATATTCCTGTTGCAGGGGTGTTGTCCTTTAGCCATGTTTGTCATGAAGAATGCTATGAACAAACCACTCCCAAGTCTCAGAAGCACAATCATCTTTGTCCTCTGTATGCTGGAAGACAATTGTTGATATGACAGCTCTGTAGAAGTCAAAATGATTTTCAAATCAGAAACATATCATAGATGGGTAAGGTAAAAAGTGAGTGTGAAAAGTTGCAGAATTTACTGTGATCATGGCAAGGATATAATGATAGTTTAATGAGGTGGACAACAGTTGAGGAAATTTAGAAAGAGGTTGAGTGAGCTGCAAAACAGATGGAGAGAATATAGGGCAGTTTGACCCAGTTTGAAGCATCCCCTAGCATCTAGAAGCTGCTCGAATAGTTTTGGCTGATGGATAAGGCCAAAACATAAAGTTTTTTCATTCAAACACTTTTTGGAGTATTTTTAAGGGCTGCAAAGTAGGGATAACTGTTTTGAACACCTAAGAAGTTTGACCCAGCGAACTAAAGAAAATACTTGTTTTTCTTTTCTGAACATGTGTTTCTATTATGTAGCAAGCTGTTGAGCAGCTTATAAGAAAGCCTAAGGGCAGTCTTTCGTTTAGTTCTTTCAAGTTGGAGCAACTTTGTAACTCCATTTTCAAACATGTACAACAGTATGTAACATTTCTTTGATCAATAAAGATAAGCTATTTTACCTTCTTATTGTTGTTTATTGTGCAAATCTCTCAAGATGGTTGATGTAATCTTGTGGTGATGTTTTTTTCCCTTGATTTCTGTCCTATTCTCATTGTCTTTGAGAAGAAAATATGCATCTTTGCAGGTCATAACTTGTGTTAACTAGTTAAGAATAGGGTTTAAGTTGTGATAGTACTCATAGCTCTTTCTAAATGCTATTTTTCACACACTAAATCTAGTTTATGAAATACTTTTGTAAAGACATACAAAATACTGAGTTGTGTATGTGTTGGATTAAAATTGTTGATCATTTTGTGTTTCGTACAATAATATAGACTTTGAAAAATCATTTTTGTGCATCACCTTATTAGTCTTAGGTTTCATTTTATGTTTCCTATCACCCCTTTTCTTAACATGCAACAATAAGATAGGTTAATTAGGTGAAGTTTCAAAGGGAACCGACCCTCTCTGGAGGTTGATCTTCAGAATCCGAGCCCACACTTAGGGAGATCATCCCATGTTTCACAAAGTGACCAAGTGATTATATCAACTTAGCAAGGGTGTACACTTTGAAAATGGAGGTTTTATAATGCAAATGATAATATATTGTTTATTTTGTGTCTTACTTAATTGCTTTTATTTGTCATTTATAGTATTATAGTTTTGAATTGTCATGAAAGAGCATGACTGCTATAATTAGATTTGTTGCATATGTCAATATGATTTCAAGGTGTGTGTGCTTGCATTTGTAGCATATAATGATTTAAGTTTTATAGTTATGCCAAAGTATTGTAAATAGACTTGTGTTATTGGTAATGGTTGTAGAATCATATTATATGTTAAGGAAAAAATAATAGTCAATTGGCTCATGTGACTTTCAATTAAATTTACTTTACTCATTAATTACCATATTTTGATAGTGGTTATTGGATAGATGTTACAATTGCAACTATGATAGATATAGAAGACCAAGAAGTAAAGATGATTTTTTTCTAAGTAGAGAATCTTATAATAGATGATCACAAGTTTGTTTATTATTAGTCCCTACCTATATAGGTGGAGACTGATGTTTTCGGTTGGCTGTTTTTTTGCAATTAGTTCTCCTCGGGAACTATGCCAACGGAGAAATAAAACACATTTACTATAGTTTGCAGTGCTATGATTTTTCAAAGGTGATTTTTGCTGGTTTTTGGTATTTTGCTGATTGATCGATCATATTTTTGTTGGGGTTTTTGGTTTTCATATTTAAAAATATGAAGGAAAAAATCTGGTGGCCAGTTGGAAGTGAGCAGCAGAAATTTTTTGATGGTTTTTAAATGTTTTCCGGAGTATGGACGTGCAATGTTTTCACTTTGCTATGAGCTATTAATTCATTGGTTGGAAAATGCGAAAATAGATCTTGCGCTGATATTTTTTATTCTTTGATTGGCAGCTCATATTTTCGTGGGGGTTTTTCTATTTTAATTTGTAGATTATTCTTGAAATGAAGAGAGGAAAAATTTCCATGGGCTTGTAATGTTTCGGGATTGTTAACGTGTCTTCGCTGCGAGGGTTCACGTGCCTTGTCTCTGCAACCACATTTTGCAAACATGCAGATTGCAAGTTTATGGCTAAATCAAGCTTCAGGGCAGGTAAGAATTCTGCTTTGTTAGAGTTACGTGATATTTTTCCTGCAAACTCCATGCGTTTTTCTCAACGGAATTGTTGGGTGTATCAGAATTTATGCAGAATCTTGAGGTAAGTCACTTGCCATGGTTTCAACAAGGTTTATTTTAATTATTTGCAGCAGTGATATTGGGTGGTTGCTGTTAAAGTTTTGGTTTCCACCTAAGCAGTTTTATTCTTACCAAATCCTATTCACAAAAAAGTTGGACCCCATATTACAGGTAGAAAAAGAATGCCTAAAGCATATTTTATTAACAATCATTAATATCGTTGCACAGAAGTAGTGCCCCTGCATTACTTGCTCTTCCTCATGTATAATGGCATAAAACTGCCTCCTTTGCAGAGATTTGAAGTCACGGGCTTTCTTCAGCCAGTGTTCACTAGGGAGGAGTAATAGAGGAACCCAGAGAAGAATTGTAGTTGGGAGATCCTCAGTTGGGTTGTATGTGGGATCCTAATGTTTCATGAAGAGCCTGGATTTTTTTAAGAACCATGGGTCTCCCTGGAAAATTCTCTTTTTGGATCTGAATTGAAGACAGTCATGAAATATCCTTTGGTCATCATCAATTTTTTCACTATACCTAAGGGCTTTCATTTTCCTTGAATATAGCCTATAGGTTTCGAGTATCCTGGATCCCAGGAAGGCTCCTACAGATTGATAGATGCATAAGCTTTATTCCATTTCCTTGAGGGCAAAGGTGAGTTGTACTTTTGGAGGATTTTTCATTTTTAGGTAGCATCCATTCTCTTTCTTGTCCAGGAAACTTGGGTGGTTGATTGTCCTTTTTGCACGTTATTGCATGAAACCTCTGAGTTCTGCATTGCATGATTTTACTGGTTCTAGAGCTTTAAGTTCTTGAAAGATTGCTGATGGTGGGGGCACTGGTCTATGGAACACACCAAAGCATTCTCCACCACCTTGATGTGCTAGATCATTGGTGCTCCTTGATGAGGGTGTTGGGTAGTGCTAGAGAAATAATACCAGTTTCTATGGCTGATGGGTTGTGCAGCAGCAACATCACCAGGATGAGTCACTGAGTTGATATTATAACTCTCAATTACAGGAATGGCCTAATTAGCAACTTCAGACTTAAAGCTTTTACTTAATGAAGAAAGTTAATTGTTATGGTTAACGTTTTTTGTACAGTGTCACCTACATTCATTCTTTGGAATATTCATGTATTACCATCTAGTATGGTCATAGTAATAAGGTATGCATAATCCTGTGCTGTTAATAGCTTGTCAAATCAAGAAAACAAGAACTGTGGTATGCTTTTGTTCCTCACTGTTATGTGACCATTATTAAATTCCATGTCTAGAGTGACTACCTCAAAAACAATTTTTTATTAGTACCCAAAAGCGACCTTGCAAAAATTCAACTATATATTGGAAGAATGATGCTCTCGTGTTTCATTACATGACCATTGTTAGGCCATTTCAACAGTTATACCAACTATAGGAGATTACTCCTAATGCAGCTGGATTTGTAAGGCTGAGTTTGCTCTAGAGCTTGGTCATAAGTTCAAACCATAGTACAAAACACTTGGACTATATGTATAAGCTTAAGCAAAAAAAGATCCCTTGTCCTCACAGGCAGGGTCTCTCAAAACTGTATAGTCTAGGCTTTCAACTGTTACCTACCAGATTTTTTTATTTGAAACCTAACCTCTGACTGCACTTGGTAACTTCATTACTGAGGAATTGTATAAAATTTCATGGTCCAACAACAATTCAACTCCATTCTATATTTTCTAAATCAAATGTCGTCATTGCATGCTGTTACAAAAAGGTTATAAAAGCTTTGCCTTTTAGAAAAAAATTGATAAATTTAATCAAGAAGAAAGTGTGTGCTTAGAAGCTTCCAAAGGTGCATATAACTAGTCGCCTTACCATACACATTTCAATGGGTAAGAAACAAGAACTGACGTGGGGGAGATGAAAATAGAAAGCAACTAGATTACTAAATTTCGAATGAATATGACGTTCAATAGGATGGTATGTATATATTCAACACCTTATCCACCGCTAATACCAAGCTCTGCAAGGGTTATCCTTGCTGATCCTAACTCTGACATGTGTATTATTAGTCCCTGCCTCTTAAGGCGGAGACTTATGTTTTCACTCCGCTATGGGCTATTAATTCATTGGTTCGAAATCGCAGCAGAAAGGGAGGGAGCTTTTTATCGTATGGTTTGCAGCGATCTCGTTATTAATGGATTTTGTGCTGATATTTTCTATTTTTGATTGGCAGCTCATATTTTCAAGGGGGATTTCTATTTTCCCAATTGCAGATTATTCTTGAAATGAAGAGAGGAAAATTTTCCGTGGGTTTGTAATGTTTCGCGATTGTTAACGTGTCTTCATTACTGAGGAATTATATAGAATTTCATGGTCCAACCCAATTCAACTCCATTCTATATTTTTCTACATCAAATGTCGTCATTGCATGCTGTTACAAAAAGGTTATAAAAGCTTTTCTTTTTAGAAGAAAAATTGATAAATAAAACCTAGACCTGCAATGTTAGTAACCTGGAAACATAATTTCACACATGCAAACCTTCCAAGCAAGATTCACACTTAAATATGGGATGATAAAGACAACTTATGAGTGTACATTGCACAAATAAGTGACGAATAATATTCAGTTTTGGATTACATATAGGAAGTGTAACCATGAAACATTTACCATGTCCAAAGAGTGTGCCCGGTGTGGGTGTATCATGTAAATTGTTTGGAAGCAATGGGCCTTGAACTTACATATTGTCATTCCATTTCTACATCTAAATCTCTGCCCCATGTGACTATGGATAAAACACAAGTACATGCCAGCACTAGCTACTATGCTATTAATTCAGAGACCTATAGTTTAGTTCTTTTCTAGCTAGTGAAGGCATGCATCTGTTATTTATGCATGGTTGTGTGAAGCAAAGACCTTAAGTGTAGCAAAAGAATGGAAGGTTGATAGTTATTGCCCTTTAAAGAAGCTAATTATATGGAAGGAAGTTTGATAAGTTCTCAGACAATGTTAGTGGGTAGCTTATAACAATAAGCAAACCTGCTATATAACTGTAGCTACAAACGAACATCTGATAAAAAGAAATGGGAGAGAGCAACTTCACCAACTTTTACAGTAGGCTAGTTAATCATTGTGCAACACAGGTTTTGCATCATTTTTTGTGAAATTCAATGTTATAGTTACTAGCGTGTAAGCAATAAAATCATTGATTCCATTTAAGTGACAGCTATCCAGTGGTGCAGAAGAAGAATCAACTGAGGTGTCAAGTAAGGTTGTTCTACTTGTTCTAAATTGTAGAAGAGAATGAAAAATCATGAAAGATTTCATGAAAAAATCACCAGCAGACATTATGGCCACAAAGCAAGAGGAAAACAACATTTCTACCCACAAGTCTGCACACAATTGACAATGGTATGCAAATTTTCCCCATTCATTTCTATTCACATTTGTTTCTTAATTCCTTTGAAATCCCTTTGTTTCTTAAGAAGATAAATGTTTTGCTGTAAAATTCCTTTTGCATAATTTTCCTTTTCAGTTGGGCATGAGCCCGTAGTGCAATGGATGAGTGGTGGCGTTGTTGTTGTGACCACCAAGGTTCAAGACTCCCGACTTGTTCCCCAGTTTGGAGTGTTGTGTGGTGGCATTGGAGTTTGGGGCCACATTGGGGTTCAAGTCTTCGGACTTGACCCTTGGTGTTTGGGCCAAGCCCTTGGGCCTGAGGTCCACTCCCTCACTGGGCTGGTGGGCTGGCGGGTTTTGTGCCCTTGCTGGGCTGCCGTGCTTGCAGGAGTGGCTGTTGTAGGACATTCTTGTCGGGGATGAGGTCCCCCGTTTGTGGCCTCACTGGTTCAAAACTCCAATCAAAAGCGTTTACCAATCAAAAAAAATAAAATTGCCTCTTCAGTTGTGTAGGAAGAAGATTTACTGCAAATTTTCTTTTTGATTGGAAAACTATGCTGTAAAGTAAGTTAAAAGATTTGTTTTCCCATAGTTGATTACTTTTTCAAGGAAAGTTTCTCTTCTTTTGAAAAGTTAGGGTGCAGCGAAAAATTTGCTTGTATATTTTTGCGAAGAGTGTTTAGCCTAAATTTCTTGTTTCACTTTTCCCTTTACTGATTGAAGTTTTAGTCCAAACTATCTCATTTCTTTGGCTAAAATAATGCTTTGTGGCAAATTCGCCTCTTGCGTAGTGTTGGTGTACGTTTTATCATCCACCGAACACACATAATAAAATGTCCAAAGACACTCTATCCTCTTTTGAAAAACCACCGCGTATGCTAAGATTGTGAGAAGATCATATGGCGATTCCAAGGTTTCTCTTGTCAGGTCTTGACGTGTGGATAAGCTCAATGGGCGTTGTGATTTGCTGGTAATACACAAAGGGACTTACGTTAAGAATTCTTCACAAATTTGGGACTTAGACGGATTTATCATTAAAAGCTTCTTCAATGGGGACTTTCAATTTGGATCTCAAGAAAAAATGCAAAAAGATAAGGGTTTAGAGGATCTATTCTACGCCTAAGAATTTAAGAGACAGTAAAGATTCGGTGAAAGGAATAACCACGCTTTGTTTCGCCTCCTTGGGACAACTACGCAAAGTGGGTGCAATCTTCAAGGGGTGTGATTATAATTTTCAAGCCTCGAATGAGACCGAAGTTAAGCTTCCACAATTACAAGCTCAGGCTAACTTTACACGTCGAATGCAAATCATCCATTCGAAGAAAGTATGAGCAATATTTCACCATTGAATCTATACGATCAATCTCGCATTCACTTAGCCAATATTCAAAGAAAATTCTACTTAACTTAATTCTAACTCTAATCTATGGTAGAAGAAGCTATGCAACCTTGCTTACTACTTGACAATAAAAGTGATTCAAAGCAAATCATGCATAAGAGCTTTTATTATCGGAAATAGTCTCAATGCAACAATTTCATACACTGTCTCCACACTTTACAAATGAGGGGCGAGCTCAATTTATAGGCTCCCCAATTACAATTCAATGGCTAAGATTGATTTAGGATCAATGGTCGAGATTACAAAATAAAACCCTAATTAGGGTTTGTCACAACCAACTACATCTCGACCAATGAGAAAATTACATTTGAGGACACCTGTCCTTCTGCTAAATATAAACCAACAATAAAATAGAAAGTTGTTGCATGTTGATTTGGAACAATTTGATTGGTTGGAAGATGACGAGGCGCCACCTCAGCGTGTTGGATGTCTTCCTTGGTCACTTTGTTTTTCTTCCACGTTCTTGCCTTAGAATATTTTTCTTGCCGATGACTCTGTCCTTTGCGCTTGTTCCTTCCTTGCTTAGATCTTGGAGTTCCTTTGAGATTTTGATTTCTTCTTCTCACCCATATTGGAAGCTTGTTTTTAATTCGTCAGGAGATGAAATCCCTCAAGAAGATGCCTTGATTGCTTCAACAGGTCTGGGATTGTTGATGAAATCCCTTCAAGATATCTGAATATTCTTTCAAGTGCCTTGAATTTGGAGAAGAATGCCTCTGTGCTTTCGCCACAATGGGGAAATTGAAAATTTCTCCGTGATGTATTTCTCATACTTAGCCAAATTTTGGCTATTTTCTAACACCTTTATGTGGACCATTCAACATTTAGCCAAGGTTTTGGATGAACTTTGCCTGTGGATTTGTCTTCAATTTTGAATTTGGCTTGTGCTATGTAGGACAAATTCCATCCTTGGACAAGGATTTTATTCACTTCCTCTTTCTTTTCCTCTTCATTCCTCTAGTTTTCTTTCCAATACTTAGCCAATTTTCTGAATTTCCCTCCTCAAGGTACCAACACTTAGTCATTTTTCTGAGTTTTTCTCATTGGGCTGACTTCACTTGAGCTTGGACACTGCTTCTATCTTGACCTAAGTCGGACTTTCTCTCATGTTTTCCATTGTACTTGGTGGATCTTATGGATGTCCGGACATGCCTTCTCCAAGCAAAGTCGGACTTTGTAAAGGTTTGGACATGTTGTGCTTGGGAAAAGTCAAACTTTCTTGTGCTGTCCATCCATTGAGCAAGGTCAAACTTCGCTGGTGCCTTTCCAAATTTTTTGAATTTTTTTTTTTTTACTTAGCCAATTTTTTGAGTTTCCTTGGCTGGGCGGACTTCATCAAGTCTGGGACAAGTGCATGGCGGACTTTGTGATGTGCCTGACATTGTCTCCTTGATGCTAGGGCAGACTTCAGCTTTGTCTTGCCATTCCTCATCAAGCATGGGTGGACTTTCATATGTGTTTGCAATCCATTCCTTGAGCTGACTTAAGGATGATCCTTCCATTCATTGTCTCCCTATGGCGAACTTTACACTTTCTTCCTTTTGATGGTGGACTTTGAGAACTTCTTTCCATTTATCTTCCCAAGGTAAGGCGGACTTAGAAGATTTCTTGCCAAGAGATAGGAAGGACTTTCCACTAAGCTTGCCATTTTTCCTTCCAAGCTTTGGGGCAGACTTTACTCTTCCCTTTCCACTTCCAAGCGGACTTCCAACTTTTCTTTCCATATGCTTGGCACAAGGTAGGGCGGATTTTCTAAGTTTTATTCCAAATGATGGCGGACTTGGAAGATTTCTTTCCATTTCAAAAAAAAAATGTTTTGCCAACTCTCCAAGCAGACTTCACCAACTTTATTCCATTTTCATTAAGGCATGGCAGACTTTTCATCTTCCTTGACACTTGGCTTTCTTCTCATGCTAGCCAAAATTCACAATTTCTCCTTCTAAAGTATTAGAATACTTAGCCAAAATTTCAATTTTCCCCCCTTTCTAGGCCTCCATACTTAGACAAATTTCGGATTTTTCCTTTAAGGCATCAAATACTTAGTAAAAATTTTTAATTTTTTTTTTTTTAATGCCTAGGCGAACTTCCCAAGTGCCTTACCAAGGCTGGGCGGACTTTGAAAGGTCTTTGCCAAGGTGGGGCGAACTTTGGAAGGTCTTTACCATTCCTCTCTCAAGTCAAGGCGGACTTTCTTAATGGCTTGCCATGGCTGGGCGGACTTGCAAGAGTCTTTGCCAAGTCCCTTAAATGTAGGGCCGACTTCTATGCCATTTTTTTTTTTTTTACTAAGGCATGGCGGACTTTGAAGGAGGCTTGCCATTCTCCTATATGGCAAGGCGGACTTTGAAGAAGGCTTTCCATTCTTCTCTAAGGCATGGCGGACTTTGGAAGGTCCTTGCCATGTCCCTTAAATGTAGGGCCGACCTCTTTCATGGCTGAACATTTCTCTTGATGGCGAATTTTCCAGACTTAGGCAAAATTTATCATGAATTTCATGCCCTTTGGTTGATTTTTGGTGATTTCTCTCAGATTTTTGACTGATTTTTCAATGATTTTTTTAATTTTTCCATTGCTTTTCCATGCTTTTCCTGATTTTTTAATTTGATTTTTCGATTTTCACTTTGATTCTTCAATGATTTTTTTTAATTTTTTAGTTGATTTTTGGATCTAAAGATGGAAAGTTGACTCGTTGACGAGGGTTGACTTTCTAAAAATAGAAAAAACAAAATCCCTAAAAAATAGGGAACCCTGTTTGGTCCAAAAATGCCAAAAATGAAAAAGCGAAAAAGCAAAAAAGTAGATTCCCTAAAAAGTAGGAAGTGTCAGAATTGGCCCAAAGCACAAGCAATCCTCGTCTCATGGACCTTCTGAACACTTATGTGATGTTTAGGCACTGATTCAAGCATGGATTATTGACTTGGCTCAGATGACTCTCAAAAAGACTGACTTGAAACCCTCAAAATGATGATCTCATTGTAAAAAGACAAGTGATAAGCAGTTGCGACACCAAGGCAAAAAGCGAAAACAGGGGGTCCCCATTTGCAATGGGGCGATGTGTGAAAAGGTCACAACATGTAGGAAGAAATTTGGTTGAGTTTTTTTGTTTCATTCCAAAAGTTTACAGAACACTACCAGTAACTTGAATGTTGTTTTGTAATAATTGATAGAATTTCTTAAGGTCAAATATACAGTGCTTTCTTTTGTAATTTGCCTCAATGTTGCATAATGATAGACTTTACTGCAACTTTTATATACCACTTTGAAAGTTTTACAGAACAGTAAGCTAATGTATCCTTTTCTAAATACTTTTAATTCAACATTTCACTGTTCTTTTGGGAAAAATAAACTTTTAGTCTCAAATTTGCCACTTTCTTAGAACAAATTTTAATGCAAATTTACTGATTCATGATTTGAAATATGGTTGTATTATTTTCATCTAGATTTTCAAGTAAAAACATTTCCTTATGCCATGGCAGGATCCCAAGAGAAGAAAGCGACTTTAGTGATTTTGACCTCAGGGATCCTAGTGCTGATTCTTGGAGTGATTACAGTGATAATGACAAATTATCTAGCTCATTAAGCAATACAAGTGACAGATCAGAAGGAACTTGGGGTAATTAAGGCATTTCCTAATGTTTTGTTTTAACCATAGTAACGAGACTTAGACTCGGCTCGGACTCGGCGAGGGCGACTTGGCGACTCGGGACTCGGACTCGGCGCAGACTCGGCAAAATGAAAAAAAGTTGAAAAAACCCTAGAAATTTAGAGATTTTTAAGGATTTAAAACTTGTTTCAAGCACCCTTTATTGAATACAACACAAATAAAAGCAAATTTGATCACATGCACAAGTATACAACGATCATATAAGTATAAAGTACACAAATTGTAGTTGCACTGCTGAAGGAAATAGCATACTTAGATATATAAAATTAGTCAAATGTATACAAAACTCATGGAATATGAAATCCATGACATCAAATGTTCCATACAAATATGAAATATCAAAAGTAAAACAATAGCTATAATTCTATGACTCTATGCCCTATGGCATAGTGGAGCCAGCATCCTTCCTACGAAGGCGTCTAAGGGTCCTGGATGATGTTGCAGCTGCAGCCATAGTCTCTGCCTGTGTCTGACTCTCCATGCCACTCTCACCACAGCAGCTATGTCTCCTCGTGCTCTAGCCTCCTCCTCAGCCATGGCTACAACCTTGGCCTCTCTCTCTACCTGGTCCACCCAATCAAGGTCCTCGTCACTAAAGATTGCATCTGTAGCCTCAGTGATCCACTCAGACTGTGGATCAACCTCCTCTAGACTGATCGGGGTTTTGTCGTGGTAAAAAGCTTCCTGTATCTGAGCCGAAGGTTGTAATGAACATATACCAAGTCATTCATCCTCTCCACTGTCAATCTATTGCGCTTCTTGGAGTGTATGTGCTCAAACATACTCCAATTGCACTCACAACCAGATGAACTGCATGGCTGGCTCAATATACGAATGGCAATATTTTGCAGGATCGGTGTATCAGAACCAAACATATGCCACCATCTATCTGAGATGAGAAAAAGAAACAAAATCAATCTCATTTCAAGTTTCAAGTTCAAGTTCAACATTTAATAATAAATTATAATATAAAAAGATGAAAATTATGCCCTTAAATATATTTTTACCTGGCGTAATGTTGTCCTATTATCTTTGCACATTTGACGTGCAAAGAAATCTCCTTGTGCCTTAGTGAAGGCATCTATCTCCTGCACCATCTTGTAGTAATGCGGGCAACATCCGCTCTATCATCTGTAGAGCCCACTAAGAATTTCTCTATCTGCACGGAAATCACGGCGGAATTGGAAGGCCGGATTTAGGAAACATGCGGCTGCATGGATGGGCCTATGAAGTTGGTTTTTCCATCTCCTATCAATGATATCCCAAATGGGATGATACTTCTCCTCAACTCCACCATAGACTGATCTAATGGCCTCTTTGGCCCTATCCATGCCCTCATATATGTAGCCCATTGCGGGCTTCTCCCCATCTGCAACTCGTAGGAGAACTAGCAAGGGCTCAATAAACTGCAAAGTGCAAACATGTTTCACAAATAAGTGTGAACGAAAATAAACAAATAAAAGTAAGATATGATTAAAAATTAAAACATAATAAAGAATTAAATTTTACCTTCACAATCTCGTCCATTGGTGTCCAAAACCCTTGCTCATCAAAAATGCAATCAGCCACAGCAATCCCTGCAGTGCTTGTAGAAAAGGATGAGGAAGACCACTCCTCACTAGTAAACATGCGCCTTAAAGCTGCCCTTGACCGAATCAAGGATTGCATCGTGATAAAATTTGTTGCAAACCTAGTGATGCCAGGACAAGACAACTCCCTCAACCCCGTGTATTGCCTCATAAGGTTAAGCACCCATGTGTGATTGTATACAAATTTGCATATGTTTTTTGCTGCATCCACACATGTTTTGATCCATGGGAGCTTGCCAAGATCCTCCAACATGAGGTCAATGCAATGGGCGGCACATGGAGTCCCAAAATATAGTAGGGTGCCTCTCCATCAATAATCTACTAGCAACAACATAATTTGCTGCATTATCTGTCACCACTTGCACTACATTCTCTTCCCCCACATCAGCTATCACCTCCTCTATAGCCTCACACAGGTATGTGGCATTTTTGAATTGGGCAGAAGCATCAATGGACTTCATGAAGACGGTGTCACCTGAAAAAATAAGCAAAACCAATTATTCAATAAATTAAAAAACATAAATCAGCCATATTAAATTATTAAATATTAATCACTAAATCAAATTCAAATTTCAATGCATTGAGAGAAGTACAATTACCTCTAGGAGGAAACTAGGAAATTAAGCAGCGTCCTATTTCTCCTATCGGTCCAACCATCAGTCATGATGGTGCAACCAATCATCCTCCACTGCTTGCGCTGCTCCTCTAATTGTGCTTTCACATCTGCCACCTTTTGAGTCAAAAGTGGGCCCTTTAATTCATCTTCACTAGGGGCTTTGAATCCCGCCCCACATATGGTTATGGCATCAACCATGTTTTGCCAAAAAGGTGACCTAATGTCATAAATAAATTAATAAGTTACATAAGTATTGTAAAATGAAAAGTTTTAAGTTTTTAACTTTAAATTTGAATTCGATAATGAGATGCATCTAGATTCTAAAATTTAAATATAAATTTTAAAACAATAAAAGGAAAAAGAATTAACTGGCTACATGGAATGGAATGGTGCAGTAGTACCAAAAGTCTGCAATTGTCTTTTTTGTTGCATCATGTGCGTCCTTGTTCCAACCCATGCTCTCAAGCGATGGTTGGGAACCAGGAGTAGTGCGTGGTATAAAATATGAATCCACCCTAGATTTACGAACTCTAGGGCCAATGGTAATACTGCCACTACCACTAGCAATAGCAGTGCCACCAGCACTAGGAGTACGCAATAGGCATAGCTGATGCAGAAACAGAAGCACTAGCACAAGCACTAGTACTAGGACGGTATGGAGGCATGGAAGAAGCATCTCCAATAGCACCAAGTCCCTGTCCAACTCCAACACTCACCAACTCTTGCTTCTGTTTCTTTTTCATTTCTTTTTGTATTTCAAAAGTTTCTAATTGCACTTGCACTTCACGAACAACCTCAGGAGGTGCTTTAGTGCAACCCACTGCATCATGGGTGGGTATTTTAATCTATTTATGTCTCCATGATATATTGTTTTGCAGTAGTTACATTTTGCATCTCCTCTTTTCATTCTGGGAAATATTTCAGCATGTTTCCAAGTAGGGTCTTTTCTGACTGGGGTTTGAGACATTGTGAAAATAATAATATGGTTTGGTTTGCAAATGAATGTGGCTGCAAAAGTAGGGTTTCTAAAATTATTTAAGTTGCAAGTAGGGTTCGTAAAAAAAATATGCAAACTCAAAAAAACAATGATTTTACAAATTACGATGAATTATTTGTTAAAAAAACACAAAAAAAATCAATTAAAATCAAACTTACCTCTTAGATTTGCCTTGGAATGCAATGCAAACTCCTCCCAATCACTGGTAATGAGCTCTCAATGCACCTCCTTGCTGGTATGAAGCTCCCCAAATGATATATGACCCTGGATTTGTTTTCAACAGCTTGCTGGTTGCCCTCTCTTCTCCTCCTATTTTGCCAAATGAATGAAATGAGGTTGCTTTTAGGGCTAAGGAGATAATATAAGTTAAAAAAAAATATAAAAAAACTTTAACTTATGTTTTTTTTTGGCCTTTTTGGCCTTGGCTGCGCCGGCCGCGTCTAGGGGTTGGGACTCTCCTGGATGCTGCGCGTCTAGCGCGTCCAGCCTGGACGCGGCCGAGTCCACGCCAGCACTCCCAGGACGCGGCCAGGGGTGCGCGGAGCGTGACTCGCCACGTCTGGGCGCTTCTGGGCGAGTCCCGTAACTATGGTTTTAACCAAGTTATTCTTTGGTTTTTCATAAAAGACTTAAATGAGTCAACACTTTTTGCTCTATTGCATTCGTATACAGAAATTGCAATATATATAATAATTAGGTGAATTTTACTCTATAATTTTTGTTCCCAAGAGGCTAGAAATGATCAAATATTGATTTAAATTTTCAGAATGCAGCTAGCAAATGGTGTTTAATGATACAGTCTATTTAATGCGTGTAGAGGTGGAATGAAACCTATGCCCATTTTCACAGAGAAGACCAAAAGCAAACATATTATCTTTCCAAGGAATATCTTCAAGGACATGCACTGATAAATGTAGTTGGAAAGCTTGGGATTACTAATGCATATGCTGCTGCTCTCAAAAAGTTGGGTCATCACCTTGACAATATAGTAGAGCAGGTAGAGTTGCTTGTTAATTTGAGATTTTAGTTTACTAGTTTCTGGAAAAAATGATGCATAACTAGAGCATAATGACTTCAGAAGTTCATACTTTTGACATTATTTTGTAAGTGCAACCCATATTATTAATCAAGAAATAAATTTTATAAGTTTATTGGATATCTTGGACGTGATTGTTTGTTAAATCTATAAATTCCTTTACCATGGACAAATACCAAGATTTTCTTCATTCCATATGAAAATCATGGCACTAAATCTTATCTTCATTTTTCCTTCCAGATGTACTTCTGGAGTTTCTCATTTCTTATCCAATTACTTGATCACACTTATGTTGTATATTTACTACATACTCTCCATCTTAATGGTCTCCTCTTAAGTAGACAATGCTAGGAAACATGTAATGATAGTTAATTTATATAAAGAAAGTATTCAATTGTACTCAAGTTCTAAGGTAATGCAATGCACTTGTTATGTGATTTGTTTCAAGTGCATTGCTAGGGAAGGACAAGAAGGCCATAGGTTAAACCTAGCATGTGATAGTGCAATTTGAAGATTATGGTCACTTGATGAGTAACTCACTTTATGCTTTCACATTCCATTTCCAATCACATAAGGCACATAATATGGGGATGTCGTCGTTGCATTTTTAAAGATACATATTTGATTTTCTTACAAAGATAGCCTATGGAGTTAAAGGCTCCACTTGAATATAGTCCACCACCATTGGCCTACAGTGAAATATGCCCCTTAATTTTTTCTTGGAATTTTCACAACACAATCAACACTACGACAATTGAATTAGTGTTAGCTCCGAAATTGAAATCCAAGTTTGAATGATCTCAACGTGAAGAATGCACACTCAATCCCAAGGAAGGAGAGGTGTTGTCATATGGTGGAGAAAACTAAACAATAACTGAAATGAAATTACAATTGAATAGAACTAGGCGGTGAACCAGCCATAAAAGATTTCCACACTTCTACTAATTCAGTGGGGGGAAGAAATTATAAAACAAACTAATTCATCCGCTGCGGCGGGCATACACTCAACAATGGGGATTCGCCACTTAAATAGTGGGTGTGAATTGAAGTTACAAAATGTATTTTCCTCCACACTAGCGGTAAACCATCTAGGGGTTACAATGTTTGAATTTAAAACACAAGTAAATGCAAAAGTATAAATGATTGAAATAGTACTACTATTCTCAGCCTTACAATGCAAATGTTCTGCAAATTATAAAGTTTTATTGCTGTATAAACAATGCCAAATGATGAAAGATAATTTCTCAAATTCAATTCTTTTCAACTACTGAAGAGCAAGCCAAAATCTGCTTTACTGATGAATTTGATATAAACCAACAAACTGAGATTTCTTACCAACAATTAGCCATCAATTAACTGCTCATATCTTCACCCCAAAGCTTCTGCCTTCTTCAAATGGACTGCACATGAGCACTAGCAGCATAGTTGCCCAAGAAATATTGCATCACAAGGAAAGAACTAAGTCTGGAATAAAATACCAACTCACTAAAATACAGACCAACAACCATGATCTCCCTATAATGCTCAAATCTCATTCAAATCACCTCTAATCCAACCCAACACTGTTATGATATAAATCTGATATTAAACCAACAACTAATCAACACCCAAGAATGCACAAAACTCTTACCAAACTCCTCCAAAATCCAATGAAACTGAAATTACATCAATTCTAAAGCTGGGCGACCAAGAAACAAATGAAACTGAAATTACATCAATTCCAAAGTTGGGCAACCAAGAAACAACCACTATCCAAGCACAAAATATCGCAAAATGGCCCAGCATGAAATCCAAATCACCAAGTACAAGGTACGGCCCTAGGAAGAAGTCGACCTTGCTTTAAAAATCAATCTTTCAATGATAAAATCTGCAAATGCATGATTAGGGGTGCCAAGAGCAAAGACATTGAATAATCAAATACCCATAATGAAATTAAATTCCCACTATGAGCTACAATTAAAAACATCTTTAACAATACAAAAACCAACAAGCTCAAATCTAGAAATTATCACCAAATTTACCAACGTTGAAGTTCAATGTGCACTTTTGAATGAAGCACACTCCCAATTGACCATCTAGGGAACCATAGTTTTAGGCCTGAAGAATGGTGTAAAATACTAAGCTCCCCCTTAGCCGGGTTCTGAAATCAATTCAGCAGCATAACTTTACAATATTTTCCAAAGATATGAAATGAGAGAGCAAAGACCTTCTTTTATAGAATTGAAGGTGACTGTTGGCTTTCCATCTTCCTCCAAAAGGGATGCCCATTTCACTTTTTGAAATATTTTAACTTTTTAAAACATTAAATTCACCTTTCTAGGCGTCCAAGATTTGAGGAGAAATATTTACTTTAGAAATATTTAAATAATCTCTCAATGAAGCGTTCACCCTTAAAGGCCACCTTTTAAAACAACTTTAAGTCATTAATACTAGGCCAAGGGGGCCAATAAGAAATTATAACATTAATAACTTAGAATAAATCATTTTACCCAAAATGAGCCTCAAAATGCTGAAAGCCAAATATGATCCAAATTGCACTACTTGAAATAGAAACTGAGTTGACTGTTGATGCTACTGCCCTAGATGGCACTGCTAGAAATAAAATTTACTAAAAATAGTAAATTCTGAAAAGTTGCTCAACAAACTTTGCATGTTATATCATTGTGAAGCTCTCTGAAAACCCTAAAAAACCCCACCAGACATGCATCCGAAACTCTAACATACAAGCCATCAGAAAATGCATCAGAACCCCTATAAAATAGGAAACCCTAATTTTACCTCTGACGAGTGTAATGACCCTGCTCAAATCTGACCTTAAAATGCTAATTGAAGGCTCAAAGAATTTCGTCAAACAATTCTCATGCAACCTTCTAGCTTGCTGGTTTGTGGAATCAGTTTGATATAAAAGCTTGAAGACGATATCAAGGTGCCCCAAATGCTTAATATTCAATGCCCCAATGCTTAAACTAAAGTCTAAATGCATCAATGACTAATTATGATCATTTAGAATGCATATATATGTTTTCTTCCTCTAGAACATGCATCTACAGCCTATGGGCATTTTGTCAAACAATTGACATGCATTCTATTAAGCTGATACAAATGATACTTAAATGCATAAACAATCTGAATCATGTATGGTTTCCAAATGCTGCTATCTTATTTGAAATGCAATCCCTCAATACAAATCAACATGAGGATGCCAAGACTCTTGGCAATTTACCCAAACACAATGATTTATCAGATCTGATATAAAACTATTACAGTCTGACTTACAATTCCCTTGAGTATGCTATGATTAAGCAATTATCTCCTTACAGCTGTAGCTACTTAACAATGCAACTACATTTAACATGAAGATTTCAATGCAATTAATTGATTGAAGTGCCAGATTGAAGTAATACAAAATCTGATTGAACCTGGAGTTCGAAGGCTGCTTGTTAGAAGAATTTGATTCTCCTTATATTTGAGAGATTTGCACTTGAGATTGCAGCGCCCAGTTCTTTACCCTTTGTTCTTCCTTCATGAATTTCTTCTAATTTTATTTCTCCCTTTGAGCTGCAAATCGAACCTTCAGATGGTCACCCCCGTACTAGCAATCTGATGTGAAAATATTTCAATGTATATCCTACAAGTTGACTCCTTAACTCCAAAGAATCTTCTCAAGATGTCATTCAATAGAGCGCTTACTAAAGAGAGGATATCGATGAACTTGAAGCTCCTTTGTATGAGAATCGTTGGCTTCAAATGGACTGCTGGTAAAGGTCTGATTTATATTAGAAATGGACAAGATGCAAAATCGGCCTCCTAGAATGCCAAACTTGTTGAAGACTGGTATGATTGCAGCCAACATAGACTCATTCGATTCTCTTTGAGCAAAGCAGATTTGACCTCCAAATTGCAGCGCCTTTACTCCTAGAGACCCAACGGCTTGATAGCAATTTTTATTCGATTTTATAGGCTCCTCCAAGGTGAAATCGACCCACTCAAGAGGTCGCCCCTGTTGCTGACTGTAAATCTGAAGTAACAAATAATTTCTTCCCTTAACAAGTATCCAACAACATTGAACATGGATGTCTTGGCCTGTAGAATAAAGCGCATCCTCCTTCAAACAAAATCGTAGCCAATATATGCCACCTTTGACTATAATTGAAGCACCAAGGAGCTGTCAGCATAACCAAAAACTCTGATTTTAAAATCAGATTGCAAATATGCCAATCAAACCAAAAGATGAAGACTCTCCAATGAAAAATGTCTTCAACAATTTCTTCAATTCGAATCACACAAAAACTTGGCCAAAGGCCACTAAGTTTTTACAATGAAGCTCAAATAGAAAGTCTGAAGTAACTTTCTCCTAGCTGCAATGATTCAAGTGATATTTCACACCCTCAAAATTGCTTACCAATTGAGAGTTTTCGTTCTCAATGGCCAACTGTGACAACTACAGAAACCCTAGGCTCCACAATGCACATCAACAACAAACATCAACATCAACAACAACAAATCTAGGTGATGAGAATGAGGCCCATGATGTTAATTTATACTTTTTCCTCAAGAGGTCGGCCTCCTTCTAGAACTTTCTCAAGCCACCTTCTAGAAGGAATATTATTTTATTATTTTATTATTTTGCACTTTATAATAAAATAATTATTCATAACATAAAGTGCAAACATAACATTACTTTATAACATGAGGTTTCTAAAAATAGAAACATATCAAGAAATCATTAGAACACCTCCATATGTAGACTGAATCACGAAACAAGCCAACCAATCAACTAGGTATCTGCCAAACGACCCTCTTATCAAACTCCATTAGCCTACGAGGATCAGGAATAGGCTAATTCCTCTAAACTCCATCGCTCATGAAAAAGGGGACATTACGACGAGCCTACGGACTTCCGGAAATAGGCTATCAGTCATCGAAGGGCAAATAGTTAAAATGAGGACATTATAGTTTGCCCTTCCCAAAATTGGTTGTCCTCGAGCAATTCTAATGCCAACCCAAAAACACCATGCTAAACAAAATTGAAACTGAATATGATCCCTAAGTCCCAAATCAACCTAGGAGAAGGATAACACCAACTAAAGTAAGCACTACACTGCTGGATGCCAATACAAGAAGCCTCCTAATAAAAACTAATCAAAAACACTATAGAAGAAAACTCCAAAAGGCCAACATTAGCTTCATCTTCTTCAGTTGCTGAATAGCAAACCCGAGTGATACCAGGATTCTAAATCATCCTTAGGAACATTATTCCTCTAATCCGTTGTGCTACTTTGATTAAAACATTTAAATACTCAAAGTGGAGCAACATGTCGCGATCCACAAAAGACAATGCGCCAAACATGTCAGTGCCTGGGTCCCATATCAGTCTGTAGGACCTCCAAACCTTGCTGTCATAATTTTGATCAGCAACAAAATTGTTCTTAAACAAGTCTCCAGACCAATGCCAAACAAAGAACCATGCTCCACACTCCATCTCAATCCAAAAGGATATACAATGACTGAAAAAGCTCCAAGAAATCTTCACATATTTCACTTCAAGTGCCTCAATTTGGAAAATCAGACCAGCTAATAACTCGCTACTCCAAATAGTAATGTATGAGATGTTATCATGTATTACATTGTTTAACATGAAAGAACAACCCATACCTGGATTTTGACCATACTGTATCATTCCCTTATTCATCTGAGGAAAAAATTCAGTCCATAGAGAAGATGGAGAGATTTGAAAATGTAATAACCAGCTACTAAACAGGTCTGAAATAATCATCTTGAGATCTGATTTTAGGAAAATCAGCATCCAAGAAAATAAATAGCTGCTGCAAAACTAAAAATCAGAATCCAAAATATTACATTTGCTCATATCCATAGCTGAAAATAGTCTCTCTGAAGATTTCATTACAGAAAAGAACCGTTCTTTGCTCAAAATTTCTCTCCAATCCATTTGTTGATGAACAAATGGATCCATCAAGTGGCTGGTAAGGAAGGGAACAACACCATTATTTCTGAAATTTTGATCCTTATCCCTCCAAAGTGTAATTTTTAATGATCAGATTATGTGCATAGAAAATTAATTCAAATCAGACAAAAATAACACAGCAGATACCCTGGGAAAACCCTCCTCTTGAGGGAGAAAAACCCAGCAACAAAGATTTCTCTTATATATATAAAAGAGGCAACAATTCTCTTTACAATGAGGCCAACCATAAGGCCAATATACAACACCAACTGTAAATGCAATAACAGATAATACTCAGCCCTGACTTGATATCAAAAATCTCTCCTTGAAGAAATTCGCAATCTGCTCTAGATGAAATTCGCACTCTGCTCTAGATGAAATTCGCTATTGAATGAATGTAAGAATCAAACTTGCTTGAATGTGAAATGAAGAGGAAATGTCCTTGTATATATACAAATGTGAGAGAGGTTGCACCTCTTCATGTACAAGGTCGGCCAAGTTACAAAACAATAATAATTACAAATAATAAATATAATTTAGGAAAGTCGGCCTCAAGAGAAATTATAATGTTGCCAAGAGAAGCGCCCATCTTTAATAAATGACTCAAATAAATAAATAGCCGATAGGCTACATTTATTTATGTCTTCACTTGTGGCTGGAAGGATGAACCCGAAGCTGCAATATCATTAACACAAAGAACCTTCCTACCATACCCAAAAAGATTTTTCATTTCACATCAAGGATGCCAAACAAGGATAACTGACCAAGAACAATCCACCACGTCCATGGAGAAATTCAAAACACATTCCCAAGTGCCAAACAACTCCAAATGCACACTCAAGAAAATATTGACTTCTTTGGTGAACCATTGAAGTCTATCCATGAAAGTTTCAAAAACAAGGGAGCCTGAACCAAACATTGTCTTCCAATCCAACTTTGAAGACATGTTAGTGTGAGAATTACTCAATCCAAAGGATAAACTATCAGGCATGTAAACAATATGTCTTACCAAAATAGGTTTTGACAACACCTTGATGTCAAAGATGGGAAAATCATCATGAATCAAAAAATCCCATATGGCAACTGAATTCTCTAAACCTCTTATGCATCCACTTACAAGCAAGCTTAGAGGATTATTAATCACAGAGTATAACTCGTCCCCACATTCTCAGAGATGTTTGAAATCAGCTAGCTGGTCTCCTACCTCCATTCCACCCAACTGAGCATTCACTAACATGCACTTCATTGATTCTAGCTTAGAAGTAAGCTTATCAACCTTTCTTTCACATCCTTGAAATGCACCAATGATCTTTGTGAATTCATAGGTGTAATCCCGATCATTAATCCAGCATAGATACTCTAATTTCATAATCACTAAGGAGTCTTTAATAAATTGCAAATTAAAGAGAGTGACTCCATCCCAAACTTCTCCTTGTCTCTCTTCAATCGAACTATATGAGCGGTCAAATTTGAATAAGGCATGCACTTCATCCTCAACAAAAAACATGAATTGATCTCTCCACTCACAAAAATGCTGAAATATGCTAACCAATTTTTTTGATAGATTTTCACACACAATCAACACTTTGCCAATTTGATTAGCGTTAGCATCAAATTGAAATCCAAGCTTGAATGAAACTCAACGCCAAGAATGCACACTCGATCCCAAGGAAGGATAGGTGTTGTCATATGGTAGAGAAACTAAAGAACAGTACTCGAAATGGAACAAACTCAACGTCAAAAATGTGCACTCAAGATCCCACTGAGGGCGAGGTGCTAACATATGATGGAGTTATTAATTAAAACTGAAACAACAGGTGGGTAACTAGCCATGGAAAATA